>BTPG01000003.1:166275347-166415347 GCA_036245525.1 Semisulcospira habei
GTCATCCGCCAGGTGACAAGTGTTTGCCTTTAAGTCTGTGATATTTGCACGGCATTTATGCGGCAAAACCACTCGTGTGCAATATGCATAGATTTTCATGGGCCCCAGCAATGGCGAGGGCTCATGACGACCTATGTCTTGCTGGTCAAAGTTTAGGTCTCCATGATACCTTCCATTTACAAGATACACAGATCCTCATGGGACCCCGCATTGCGGGGGATCATGAGGAACTATGTATCGTTCTATTATCTTGCTAGTGCTATTTGCCTCTCTGTTCTATATTTTCAGGAACAGAAACCTCGCAACGACATTTAATGCGAGATGGAAGAATGGAAAAGAGGTCTTGAAAGAGGCCCTCTGTCAAGCCATAGATAAACACACCGTGTCTCCGTAGCATGGAAACCACTGTAATTTTCCAGATAAACCGGTGCGGCAGTATTGGCCCGGTTTCCCGCTACCATTGTTCTAGGTGCAGGTATTCATTTTGCCTGTAAGCGGAAAATGTGCGGCCAGAAGCATCTAAACGCTAAAGGTTGCTGTAAAATCATATATGTAGGTTATGTTTAGATAAGACGCTTTCCTTCTCTCTCTCTCCCGCCATGAGATGGCCTTTTTCGCCTGCTCGGAGTTAAACATAAATAACTAACTAACTAACTAACCCTTCTCTCTCTCTCTCTCTCTCTCTCTCTCTCTCTCTCTCTCTCTCTCTCTCTCTCTCTCTCTCTCTCTCTCTCTCTCTCTCTCTCTCTCTCTGAACATTGCCTCTGAACATCAAAATATTTTCAGGTAAAACCCCTATTAAACGTGCTTTGCACACTCACCTCCAATCAGGGTGACTTCACAGTTCGGCTGATAAACATTAATACTGCTGATAAAACGTAAATATCAAACATTAATTTTCCCTTTCTCCTTACATTTAATAACTGAACGTCTATTGTATTGGTGGTGTGGCTATAACCTGTTGTGTCTGTGTATGACGCTGCAGACTCTATGCCACTGTCTTTGGTGTGTATAAGATTAATGCTATGCGCCAATTTATTTCCCTTGCGTTTGCATCGGCGGCAGTTGCAAATTCTCCAACGCCATTAAAAAAAATAAAATTATTTTGAATATTAATAATAAGTTAGCTATTGTGTTCGTTAATTCTTTTCCTGCATTTTATTTTAAATCTTTGGATGATGCGTTTGTTTTCCTGTCATGTTGTGTTTTGTATACAGGACAGCTTGTAAGACAGGTATTGATTGATGCCTAATAGCTTTATCCTGCAATAAAAGATTCATCATCATCATCATCATCATCATCATCATCATCATCATCATCAACTCTATCTCTCTCTCTCTCTCTCTCTCTCTCTCTCTCTCTCTCTCTCTCTCTCTCTCTCTCTCTCTCTCTCTCTGTCTCTCTCTGTCTCTGTCTCAATCTCTCTGTCTCTCTCTCTCTGTCTCTCTCTCTTAACGGCAAACGTGAAAAATGGCACATGTGCTAACTGCTTCTTCCGTTGAGAAATAAAGTTTCTCCGTGACAAAAGGAATAGTTCATTGACAGCAACGTAAGATCTAATTATGCGGTGAGCACTGATTATTTCCATTTGAAGGGATTACGATTTCATTAGTCCTGCCACGGCCGAGCCAGAGGATGAAAAAAAAAAAACTAACAAAACAACCCCGGAGTCCTTCCTGAGGCAAGCGAAGCAAACAACGTCATCAGACTGAACCCCTTCACTGCCAGTTACCACGAACTGCACGTGAAACCACCCTACGCTGACCGACATTCGCGTGAAGAACATGAATGCAACTGGGTTCGGGTGGGGGTGGAAACCAAAATTAGGCATAAAACATAGGACTAACAAGAGACATAAATCCTCATGAGCCCCCGCTACTGCGGGGGCTCATGAGGATTTATGTCTCTTGCAGATGGGTAGTGTTCGCCTTGGCCCAGAAGTGAAGGGGTTAAGAAACATTGAATTTCCCAAACGTTTGTTTGAAAGCAAATGACATTACCAGCTCCCGTCAAACAAAATAACACGCTTTGAAAGAAGTACAACGCAATTGATCAAATAGCGTTGTGCCTGTCTTTTCTAAGCGTGTTCCTTTCTTTGTTGGGAATGTATTTGCATTCCGCACGTTGGACAGTCACTTTTTCTTGTCCGAATTATGTTACGACGACAATAACGACAGCAGCAACAACAACAACATTAAGAACAACCAACCAACCAACCAACCAACCAACCAACCAACCAACCAACAAGGACATAACAAGCAAAAGGAGAAAAAAAAAAATTCCGGAAGTAAAAGGAAAAAAACCCAAAAAAAACCAAACCAAAACAAAAACAACAAAAACCCAAAACAACAAGAACAAGAACAACAACAGTCTGTATTTATTTATTTTGAACTTACACTTGAGTAAAGCTAATCATCGCTGTCGTTTCTCAAAAAGAATTAATACAATGTGTCGTGATCTATTCTTGTCATTTTCTTGCATTTTACAAGCTTGGTAGTCATCTTTTGGGGTACGGATTTCAATTAACCAACGAACATTTTAATCAAACAAGTTTGCGTGTAGCCTCCTAGCTTGCAATTTTTTTGGCTCTGAGAAAAAAAAAAGTTTTCATTTGGTCAGAGTGCGTAATCAAGAGAATTTCTTCCGAAGGCAGTTATCGCATTTCCTGTTGAGCTCCAGGTTTTAGATTTCGTCAGAATCAGGAAAAATGAAACTATTTCCAAACAACCACGCAAATACTGCCGTCATTTAGCAAAATCCAGTATGTCCGTTTTTTTTAGAAAAGAGCCATTCTCATCGTCGAACAATGAAAATCTCGCTTTTCTCATCGGCTTTATGTCAGAGAACGACACAAATCATGATTTCGTACCACAATGTCACCTACGAGGATGCACGCGAACACCATATGGTTATGAGCTTTTCACAGCGGTTTCTCAAGGCAGCCCCGACATCACTGCTGAGATTAGCGGACCGGGGCGATTGTTGCAAAAGAGACAGCGCCACGCAACAAAAAGTAAACATCACAGAAGCAATCTTTGGAAAAGGAACTGAGACTCTGCGCAAAAGGCCATTGGGTCGACTGTCGGCCATCGGGTCGACGGCCGTGCGCGGGCCAACGGCGGCCGACAGTCGGCCCGATGGCATTTTGCGCACTGGGTTATAAGACTCTACCAAGGCCTGCCCGCTGTTACAGTTTATAATCCTTTCGGATGCCAAGAACTCATTAACTTTTGGCTCACTCCGTAAAAAAAAAAAAAAAACCCCGCCAGGGCAGCTCATTTGTCGTTAATCCTATAACTGCCAGGACCCACAGTAACATGCGCTACGCAACTGCAAGAGGCGTAGACCCTCATGAGCCTCCGCTGTCGCGGAGGCTCATGAGGATCTATGCCTCTTGCTGACCTCCGCTCTGTATCCACGTTCCGCAGCCTGACTGGCCCTCGATCTAGTGTCAACAGTTCCTGAGAATTTGTTTTTAAAAAATTATTATTGCTTCTTGCAGTGACGGGGTTAAAACGACGAAGAGTTGTCGCGCTTTGCCAGGGCGAAAGGCGTTGTTTCGCAATGTCAGGATGACTCGCAATGAAGGGGAAATGGTGGCATTGTTAGAGTCACCCCTTCCACAAAATTCCACAAGTTAAAAAAGCTATCTTTTCAAATTAAAAATTTTTCAAATGATTACATTTTATTTCTCTCTTCTTTTTTTTTTTTTTTTTTTTTTTTCATGAAAGGGAGGCCTAACAATGTTGCCGAGCTAAACCTGAGAAGATTACGTCGCATCAGATTTTTGCCATGGAAAAGATGACTACAAGAATGCTGCCCATTTTTCAAAACAAATTTACAGAATGAGAAAAATAACTGCTCCATGCAGGCAGGCTAAAGATAAAAATGTTAATGCGCAGATCAGAGGCGGATCTGGTTGGGGGGGGGGAGGGGTCCAGGGATTTCTGATCCCGCCCCCTCCACCTGCCAAAATGCTTTAAAATGATGTATCAAATTCCCTTCTCTGCAGTTTGGACCTCCTCCATCTCCCCTCCACCCCCTCCCTCTTTTCCGCTTTTTGGTTTTTGCCACTGGGAAGCACGGTCTGGAGGACCCCCCTCCTCCCAGGGAGTAACTGGTCCGCCTCTGCAGCTATTGTCGCAGAAGGACTCGCATTAACAGAGGGAAAAAGATTGGAAAAAAGCAGTTCTCGACAACTCCAGGATTACACAGCGACAGAAAAGTCAGGATATTTTCTTCTCCATCGTCTCTCCATTTGACAAATGCACACTCGGTAAAAAAAAAAAAAAAAAAAAGAAACCTGAGTGAATTCACCCCTTGACTGCTACTGATGATACCGATCGGCGTCCGCCGAGCGATATCGTCAGCAGCAGTCAAGGGGTTAAACATAATAGTCCGTGGGCCAGCCTATACCCCCGTCCCCCCCCCCCCCCCCCCCCCCCCGAGGGAACTTATGAGGTGGTCATTTCTGTCATTCTAGACCCTTAAGCTATCGGATTCAGGTTGTCTGCCGGTGATCATCCTCGGGATGTGGCTGTGGTGTGTCTTTATGTGTTTGTACTACTGAGAACAGTGTTTTGCGAACGTTTCCCCTAATAAATAATCATGGCTTTACTGACAAAAGATAAAGTTATTGTCAGATTTCTCAGGCATATCTCCGCGAGGAAGAACTTTTGTGACAGAATGGACTCGGTGTCAACAGGTAAGACGTCTCCTCGAAAAGCGCCGGGGACATCACCATTGACCGCCATGCAAAATCCCATGGTGGCATAGATGGATTCAGCAGAAATTATGCCGCCTACTACAGATCGTGCACTACAGTGCTTGCCAGAGGCAGTTATCACCAGGCGGCCTTAGCCTGGGAAGGACATGGATAGCCAAGACAGCAGTTCGTCAAATGTTGCATAAAAGGAGAACACTTAGAGAGTCACCCAGGCTATTGGCAACTTCATTAACCCATTTGAAGTTGAGCACAAGGATGTCCCGTACTGCCTGTCCTTAGGTGTACCAGCATCACAGGACATAGAATATCTGAACGCAGATGAAGTTGGAGAGGGAGCTTTGTGCACCTTCATGCTGGAACGATTGACTGACAAAGAGCTTCAATGCAACAATCAAGAAACTGAACCCTAAGACATTTTTCAAAGTTGTCAAGACGGCAGCAGTCACAGGGCAGTCAAAGAAATAAAAAAAATGTCATGGGGAAAGAGAAATGTCTTTGGTCAACTTGGTCTTCTTGCAGTTAAAGTACCATTACGCTTAAACCTGAAGACATATTTCAGCACCATTTGTGTTTGTTATGCCTTGTCGACATACCTAATGAATGTTTTAGCAGTTTGAACACACAGCAAAGGAACACGAGTAATCGCACTTATTTACTCTGCGCTGCCGTTAGCGTGTCAATCTATTTTTTACTTGTTTCTCGTACTGAAAGCGCTGTATTTCTAGAACGGAGTGGAGTCAGTCAGGTTACTGGATATAAAGACGACGCGCGCTGAACTGTTTTGTCCTGTGTCTAAATGAACCATAACTATAATTGTGTGCATCGTTTCGAAACCATCTGTTACAGAAGAGTTTCTTTGAACAGTTACGGTGGTAGTGGGCCTTCAATCATCATATCGGCCTGGAGAGAGTACTCAGTTTCCAGATAGGTCCAGTACCCTGGCCACTTGCTGCGGGAGATGGAGCACCCGCAAATACTGACTCCAAGCGTTTACACTATCTGGAATGTGATCTTCTGACGACAGAGAGACCCAGTCAAAAACAACAACACCATCGATGGCAATGCTTTGTTCCACAAACAGATACCCCCCCCCCCTCCCCCAAGCACACTTAAGTAGCTTTCTGAAACTGACAGCCTGTTTGAACAGCTTCCAAAGGAAACACGAGTGGACTCTGTAGCAGATTCCTACCATCTACATTAGAGTGTTGAGAGAGTGAGAAGGGGTTCCACTTCAACCTCTACAAAGATTCAAGATATTTGGAAGCCTTCTTGTCTTATGACACCCCCCCCCCCCGCCCCCCCCAAAAAAAAAAAAAAAACTTCCTGGAGAAATATGGCAAAAGGACATTAACAAACTTAGGTATGAGAAGTTTCTTAAACGCTTCAGCACCAACCAGGGGCAGTTGCTTACAGGCTACGATGGGGTCGACATGAGTCTGTTTCCTCCTTGCAGGAATTACGTCAGGATGCGCATCAAGAGTGTATATTACAACAGTCTCTTAATGGAATCAAGCGGACAAAACTACCGACTGCCTTCCCTGATCAGATTCACAGATAGTAAATTGAAGTTCAGTTGGATGGATGTTAACCTGATGCCATCAGCTTCCTAATCTAACAGTTACACAGTTCACGGATAACTCATGTAAAAAAGTTCTTAAGTAAACTATTCAGATGAATTATTTGATGGATTCTGTTTTTGTTTTTTTAATTTTTTTTAAAAGATACAGATTAAAGAAAAGTACGTTAGTGGGCAAGAAATACGACTTTCGTTTATTTTTTTCTTGGAAGATATGTGAAAAATTCCCATAATTTATCCTGTGTAAATTGTCAATATTACATGACTGTAAATCATTTATTTAAGTAATTTGAAATATTTTCTTTGCCCTACTACTCTATATTTTGTCATGTCATGCTTCTGTGTTTTGTTCGCTACCGCGCGTACGCTATTCTTTGGTAACAGTGGTATTTTATGTTATTCCAGAGGAATACAACCGTCAGACAAGCAGATATCAAAAAGATATGTGTCAGCGTCAGGCTGCCTAAAAAACATAGTCTTGAAAATCCCTCTGCGGGGTGGGGGGTGGGGTGGGGTGGGGGTGGGGGTGGGGGGATGTGGGGGGTGGGGTGGGGGTGGGGGGTGGGGGGGAGGGTGTTTCCCTTTCTGGCCCACGGACTAAACCATAAAGCTCAGTTCGATTTCGTAATACGAGCCAACGACCCCAGAAGAAACAAACAACTGTCACTAGCAACAGCCGTATTTTTCTATTTCGAAAGGAATAAGAGAGAGAGAAAAAAGAGACTTTCACAGAGAAGGGACTAAGTACATTTCTGTGGGTTGGCGATTGGGTGCATGCGCGATAGCAAGAGGCAAGGGACCTAACCGTTTGTCTGTCCAGCGATGAGTAATTCCCCTTCATTGGTACGAGTACGTGTATAGTTGGGCTGGTCTGAATGCTGAGAGATCGTAAATTCTTCGCAAGCCACTATGCAATATGAAGCGGCACACTGGTTGCCTGCGGCCTGCTCACCATCGGTAGCCAATTGAGGGAGACAACTGGTGTGATGAAGCAGATGATGTAGCATAGTACCATCTCTATTTTTGTGAACAGTGACGGTGAAATTTTCGTTGTATTACCCCCCCCCCCCCAAAAAAAAAAAAAAAAAAAAAAAAACAACAACAAAAAAAAAACAAACAAACAAACAAAAAAACAAAACAAAAAAAAAACAAACAAACAAACAAACAAAAAAAAAAAACAAAAACAAAAAAAAAAAACAAACAACAAAAAACAAAACAAAAAAAAAACGGACTGTCTTTCGCCTCAACTCTCTTCATCCTGATACACCCATTGCTTTGAATAAGTTTGACTGATAGTTCAAGGTTGGTGCCAGAACAGCTTGACGCCTCTGGCGCCAAGCTGTTCTGGCACCACCCTTGAACTAAAACACTTGATCTGTCTCCTAATATGTACTTCATAGGACAATAAGCAATTTTTACAAGACCAGCCTCAGGATGTAATGAGTTAAAAGAGCAGAGTAGTTTGCGCACGGCCTACGAGCTCTCCTTCAGCTCAGACCAGGGCTTAGCTACATGAGTGAGCTTAGTGATGCGCAAGCCACTAAGCCAGTTGTTCCGCTGTATGGGCTCAGTTGCATGTTATAGCGGAGCACCTTGCTTAGTGGCTGGCGCAGGACTAAGCTCACTCATGCAAATGCGCCATGGACACCAGCAGAAAGTAAATCGTTAACCCCAGTCTCCTGTGTCGCTTTCCGCTCTCCCGTCCGAGTCGAACACAGACATAAATTAATCCAGCAATAGCCAAATCTAAGGCGCCCATGAGAACATATGTATTTTGCAGATGCCTCTGAATTGGATCCGACATTCTGGATTCACGACTGCCTAGCTTCTAGATCCTGATGCAAAAAAAAAAATAAAATAAAAAAAATCAAAAAAAAAAAATCGACGCGGGCCATTTTTGCCAGGATCATACATTAAAATCCACTGTCAACACGCATGTGTCTTCTTCTTCTTCTTGTCGTTCGCAGTGGGCTATACGGTCAGACCAGCACCGGTGATGAATGACGTCGTTTTCTCCAGGTCTTCTCGACTGCCGTAGAGTTTGGTCTGCAGTGGAGTTGGCGATGGCCACACTTCTTTTCTTTCATCGTCCAGTAGGGGGCATCTCTGGAGAATATGTTCCGCTGTTTGGTCTTCCTGACCACAGGCGCAGGTTGATGATGGCGCCAGCTTCAGCTTTCTGTTCATGTGAGCGTTCAGTCTGTTGTGGCCGGTACGCAGTCTGATCAGGACGACTTGGTCATTGTGTGGTTGTCGTCTCTGTTTGACCTTGGCCTCATCAATGCCTTGATGATTGTCTTTTGCTCACTATAGCTGACGCTGTTTTCTTGTTGATCTTTTGTGGCTCCTTCTTTCGCCAGCTCGTCTGCCCTTTCATTTCCTGGTACCCCACAGTGAGCTGGTATCCACTGGAGGACAACTCTTCTGGTTTCTCTGACCTTCTGCAAGGCTCTGGTCAGCTGGGCGAGCTTGTCGTTCTCGAGGGCCTGAAGGACTGAAAGGGCATCGGAGAAAAAGACAACTTGGTAGCATGGGTCTGCGGAATTCTGAACCATGGAGGCGGCCTGCATAAGTGCTTCGGTTTCTGCTTTGTAGTTTGTGCAGTGTTTGCCAGTGGCTACACTGGATGTGGCTGTATGTCCCCCAGGAAACTGGATCAGGATGCCAGCACCTCCATTGGAAACGGCATTTGTTGCTGATCCATCAGTGTAGATGTGGATCCATGCCTCCTTTGGGTATTGTTCGTCGATCAGGGCTAGGGTGAGTGCCCGTCGAACGGTGTCATCCTGACTGTCTCCTGAGGCAACATGTGGGACACTGGTGCGGATCTGGATGTCTGGTTTTTCCATTGCCCAAGGGTTTTCCTCTTCTTCTGTGATCAGAGGCAGAGTGCTCTGTGGAAGGACTTCCCTGTGCTGTCGAGAAAGTCGCATGCTCTTATGGACAAAGCTGCTTCTTTTAAGCCGGTTCTTGGTGAGGTTGCTCAGTCTGTGCTTCATGGGGTGGTCGGGCAAGCACTTGAGCTTCTCAGCCTGTACCATGGTTTTGGCTTCTCTCCTCTGAGAGGTTCAGCTTCTCCATTTCCTTGATTGGAGTGGATTTCATTGCACCAGTGATGATTCGAAGAGCCTGGTTTTGCACTCGGTCGAGGGTCTGCATGTTCGATTTGGCTGAGGTTAACCACGCTGTGGAGCCGTACTCGAGGTGGGGCCTGACTGTTCCCTGGTATACTGTCTTCAGTATCTTCTCGTTCGCTCCCCAGGTGGTGCCTGCCAGTTTCCTGAGTATGGCTAGCTTGCGTCGGACCTTCGCCTCTGCCTGTGCAATGTGTGGTTTCCAGGTCTGTCGTCTGTCAAAGGTGACACCAAGGTAAGTAGCTTCTTCATCCTCTCTCAGAGGGGTTCCACCAAGCTTGATGGTTCCGGCTTTCTGCTTTGGGGACAATGTGAAGAGGGTGGTGGAGGATTTCTCCTTGTTGACAGAAATGCACCAGTCATCTGCCCATGCGTTCAGCTTGTCTGCCGCTAGCTGCATTCTGTAGGTGGCAGTACTTGCATGCTCCTCCTTGCACCAGATCACAAGGTCGTCTGCATATAGGGCAGCTTTGATTCCCTTGGGCATCTCAGACACCAGATCGTCGATGAAGAGAAGGAAGAGGGTAGGGGAGAGGAATCCGCCTTGCGGGACGCCATGACGAAGGAGGAATTTCTTGCTTTTGGTCTGGTCGATGCTGACTCTTGCCCTGCGGTTGAAGAGGTAGGAGGGTATCCATTGGAACATGTTACTGGACACGCCTTTTCTCAGCAGTTTGACAAGCAGCCCATCTTTCCAGACCTTGTCAAAAGCCTTCTGAAGATCAATCCAGGTTACGAAGACCAGCTTTTGCTCCTGGAATGCATCTTTAACTTCCTGCGCCAAGTATGTGACCTGGTCTTCGGTGCTGCGGAACTGTCGGAAGCCAGCTTGTTCAGGGGCGAGGCGGTTCCTGGATTCTAGGTAACACCTGAGGCGCTCGTTCACAATTCTCTCCAAGGTCTTCACAACACAGCTGGTGAGGCTGATTGGGCGATAGCTGGTGGTCTTCTTTGGATCCTTCCCTTTCTTTGGAATGGGGATCATGATCGCTTCTCGCCAGAGTTGTGGTAGCGATCCTTCTTGCCAGCTGCTGTTGAGGACCTCAAGTAGCTTGTTTTCTGCTGCACTACCAAGGTGGGTTAGCATCTCGTTGGTGATGCCATCTGGACCAGGAGACTTCTTCGCCTTCAACTTTTTGAGAGCTGTATGAAGCTCTTTGTGTGTAAGTGGTAACACGCATGTGTGCGAAGGCTTCGACACCATGTGATGTTAAAGAATGTAAATCTAAACCTGTGAAAGAGAAAGAGAAAAAGTCCATTTTTGTGAAAAGCAATGTTTTCATTGCAGTACAATGAAAAAAGGACTTAATGCCTTTTGACTAATTCACAGTGGGCGGAAATCCCCATTTCGATCCCTTTTTCGTGCGGTGCTAGTCTGTGTTACGGGGTATTATATGCCGCAAGTTGTTACACCAAATTTCAGTGTAAAATGTATTCACAAAATCTCTGATAGGCAAAAGAGACCGAAGTCTCTTCCCCCCTCCTCCCCCACAACACACACAAACACATTTCATTGCAAGGCCTTACCCAATGCGTAAAAGACCATCGGGCCGATGTCGGCCAGATGGTCTTTGCGCACTGGGTATAGATCTTGGCTTAAAAGTTAGCTCCGCGGCGAGAGCCAACTTGCCTCTGGAAATGACAAAAAGTAAAGAAAATCCCAGCCTCTTTAGATTCAAGTCATCTGCTGTCCGCCATTAGGCTCAGCACGTCAAAAGGGGTGCAGAAACGCCCCCTCCCTACTTCTTTCCCCGCTCCCCCTCCCCCCTTCCCCTCCCCAACCCCCGCCCTGGACTTTACCGAGAGACCTCAGATTGGGGATTCCAGTCAGCTCTACGGGCGATAATTTGTGGCGGCAGAACACGCACAACGTGGCAGGGAATGGGAGTTACAAATTGACAGAAAGGCGGCACTATGAATACAGAATGACGCTTTCTTCATCCAGTCTTCGATCAGCGAGCCAAATTTTTGCGTCCAAGAGGCATAAATTCTCATGAGCCCCTGCAGTCGCAGGGGCTCATGAGAATGTATGCCTCTTGCTGACAATAGGCCAGTCGGTGCCTTTAAATCTCCCTGACGCTGGAAGTTACGGCTTAAAGTCTACATGCAGGAACCTTCAGGCCAAACTCTATATCTGCAAAAGGGAAGAATTCCCATGAGCCCTTGATGGCAAAGATCGGCTGCCTTTGACTCCTTCAGTGTAATTTGTTTTTCTGAAATCAATGTAAATTCAAGGTCAAAAGTCGCCAGCCGTCAAGGTTATAGAGGTTTTTTTTTTCAGTGTTACGTGGTAGTCGTAGTATGATACAATCACACCAGACGCACGCACGTAGCGATGCGATCTCCGCACAATGCATCCACAAATGCATCCATACTGATACACTGTCTCCCCTACAATGCATCAACACTTTTGACACACTGCATCTCTCATACAATGTACACACATACTTCCTAACACGGTCTTTTATACTATTACAGATTTCCAGAACGATCCAGCAAATTCTGCCAACACAACCAACCAGAAAAGAAAACGTAACCAAAACTCATTAATATTCATTAAAAAAGAACTCTCTAGAAGTAACTATAAACTTCCACTACCCTCTAAGCGCCTTTGATACAATGTTACAAAATGTTGCCGACAACTTTGACGTCATATCTGAGGTCACTAGAAAGATCGTGATCGTGCTCGAACCTTCCAGTCTAATGTAGGTTAAACTTTACAACATTGTAGCAAAACTACACGTCACAACAAAAATCGATCGCAATTCTCTGTGCCGGCAAAAGAAAATGAATCCTACTAAAAAGGTACCTAATTCTTATCCAAAATAACTCAAATGAATATCGGATCTTTCCTATGATTAACACACACATGCTCTCAAAGAATAACACAACCACAAACCTAACATTCAGCAAGAGGCATAGAACCTCATGAGCCCCTGCGATAGCGGAGGATTATGAGGATCTATACCTCTTGCAGTGGGTTCCTGTTCAGTTTGGAGAGTCCAAAATAGCTCAGGCGGTTAAACGTCGGAGCAGGAGAGCGAAGGGAATCGCCGGGTCGTGGGTTCGAATCCCGTCCCGGCCCCGGTAGCTGGACTCACAATCCAGGGGGAAAAGACGGATTTGTTCAATAGCATGTCCGTTGAAAGGTCTTGGTAAATCAAAGTGGCACAGTTGGAGTGCGCCTGAGTTGATCAGTGTTCAGGTCGTACTCCATAGGCAATAGATTTCCCTGTCCCCCATAACCCGCCCGTCAGGGCCGTCCATTATCACTTCGGTGCCGTGGACATTAAACCCGGAACTAATCAATCAATCAATCTGTACAGTTTTTCTCGGCACTGGAGGGGGGGGGGGGGTCGGGGAGGGGGGGGGGGGGGGGTAAATCCTCTCACGCGGGAGATTAAGGGTCTAATTATGAGCCTCCAAGGAAATTTCTTGTCATTATCTAAGGATATTCAACGCCAACTGCGCCCTCTGGAATCATTCAGATCAGCACCGAGAAACTACAGCAATTAATTGATTATTGGAATTTAACGTCCAGCGGGCTACTAAGGCCGGCCATGCTTTACACAGATTAAGAGACGAGAATTCTATAGGACCAGATTTGTAAAGAGCGCACATAATTGTTTTTTTTTCAGCTTGTATTGTTTCTTCATGTGTACATCTCTTGGCTTGACTTCGCGAACGAAGATTTTATAGGAGTTGCCCACGACGTCTGCAGGCTTGTTCGTGGCTGCGGAGGCCAATCCGAGACAGGCAGGTTCGACCGCAGTGGCTGCAGGGGAAGGTATGGCCAGGGTTCTGAGCTGCGGCATCTCTGTTTTTTCTCCTGAGCCGCTTGTCCTTAAGGCTAGCTCTGCGAGAGTCCTCAAAGGAGACAGCTGCCTTGTAAATGGTGGAGCGCCAGGTGTCACGGTCCGCAGCAAGCGAAGACCACTGGTGGTGGTCGATTTGGCAGGCACTAAGTGACTTCTTGAGACAGTCTTTTTATCTCTTCTTTGGTGCCCCTCTGTCACGGTGTCCAGTAGCAAGCTCGCCGAACAGGGTGATCTTTGGTAGGCGATGATCCTCCATCCTGGAGACATGCCCCGCCCAGCGGAGCTGTGTCCGCAGCAGCAAAGCCTCGATGCTCACAGTTTCAGCCTGTTCAAGGACTTCGACGTTGGTGACATAGTCACTCCAGTGAATGCCCAGGATGGTACGCAGGCAGCGCTGGTGGAAGCGTTCGAGGAGTCGTAGTTGGCTGCGGTAGAGGGCCCAGGACTCGGAACCATACAGCAGGGTGGTGAGGACCACAGCTCTGTACACGCTGATCTTGGTGCCTGTTTTCAGCTGTTGATTGTGCCACACCCGCTTGAAAAGTCGCCCGAAAGCACTGTTCGCTTTTGCCAGCCTGCTGTCAAGCTCCTTGTCCAGCTTGGCGTCCGACGTGATAATGCAGCCAAGGTAAGTAAACTGGTGCACGGACTTTAGTTCAGACTCGCCAATGGTGATGTGAGGAGGGCGATACACTGTCTTGGGTGCCGGCTGATGGAGGACCTCTGTCTTTTTCAGACTGACCTCGAGTCCAAAGAGCTGGGCAGCATCTGCGAAGCAAGACGTGATGCGCTGCAGGGCTCTCTCTGTGTGTGCAACGAGGGCAGCATCATCAGCAAAAAGCAGCTCACGAATCAGTTGGTCTAGGGTTTTCGTGTGGGCCTGCAGTCGTCTGAGGTTGAACAGGCTGCCATCGAGACGATACCTGATGTACACTGCATCGTCATCATCGAGGTCCACTGTGGCCTGCTTCAACATCATGCTAAAAAAGATGGTGAAGAGGGTCGGTGCCAGCACGCAGCCCTGCTTTACGCCGTTGAGAATAGGGAATGGTTCTGAGAGGTCATTGTTGAGTCTGACCTGGCCTTGCTGGTCCTCGTGTAGCTGGACAATCATGTTGAGGAACTTTGGGGGACAGCCAAGTCGCTCCAGGATCTGCCACATGCCTTGCCTGCTCACAGTGTCGAACGCTTTTGTTAGGTCGACAAATGTTACGTACAGCCCTTTGTTCTGCTCGCGGCACTTCTCCTGTAGCTGTCTCAGCACAAAGACCATATCGGTGGTGCTCCTGTTTGCTCTGAAGCCACACTGGCCCTCTGGGAGTTGGTCTTCAGCGATGGCAGGTACCAGCCGATTCAGGAGCAGCCTTGCAAGGATTTTCCCAGCAATGGACAGCAGGGTAATTCCCCGATAGTTGGAACAGTCAGACTTCTCGCCTTTGTTCTTGTACAGGGTGATAACGACTGCGTCACGGAGATCTTTTGGTAGTGTTTCTTCCTCCCAGCAGCAGAGAAAGAGGTCATGGAGCTTGTTGTGCAGTGCTGTGCCTCCATGTTTCCAGATCTCTGGCGGTATTCCATCAATGCCTGCTGCTTTGCCACTCTTGAGCTGGTGGATGGCTGTGAGGGTCTCTTCAGCGGTGGGCGGTTCGTCCAATTCAACCTTTACTGGGAGGTGTGGGATTTGTAGGACGACTGCTTCTTGAACAGTGCGCTCAGCGCTGAAGAGGCTCTGAAAGTATTCCGACCAGCGGTTCAAGATGGAGGTATTATCTGTGAGGAGTGCCTGGCCATTCGCGCTTCGCAGGGGACTTTGTACCAGGTGCCTGGGGCCATACACTGCTTTCAGTGCTTCGTAGAAGCCCCTGTAGTCACCATTGTCAGCACAAAGCTGGGTCCTCTGTGCAAGTCTGGTCCACCACTCATTCTGGAGATCTCTGAGCTTGCGCTGGAGACTGCTGCAGACGAGGCGGAAGGCAAACTTCTTCACAGGGCAGGAAGGCTGGGCTAGGTGGGCCTGATGGGCGGCTCTTTTTTTTGCTAGGTGTTCCTGGATCTCTACATCGTTTTCGCCAAACCAGTCTTTGTTCTTCTTTCTGGCGAAACCCAAGACTTCTGCAGAGGATTTTGCAATAGCAGTTTTCAGTTGTTCCCAAAGTGTTTCAGGGGAGGAGTCTACTGGGTCCGCTGTGTCTTTCAGCCTGCGCTGTGTACATCAGCCATGAGTTAATCATAGAAGGTTTGATTGGTTTTATCCAATTATCGCGGGTAACAGCAACAAGAACTGTAATACCACGACAACCACCATCAACAATAACATTAACAAGGACACCATCATCATCAACAACAACAACAAACAACAGCAACAATGACAAAGACGATATCAACATCAACAGCAAGAAGAACGACACCATATATCAACATCAATAACAGCAACAATATTAACATCGTCAACAACAACAATATGATCATCATCGTCATCATCATCATCATCATATCTCATCATCATCAACAACAACAACAACATCAACAACCACAACCACAACTACAACAACAACGCACAGCAGCGACGTGTTGGAGAACACTCCAACGCAAATCCTGCCATCTGATCTTTGTCAGAATGTAATTGTTTTCGCAACCCCGGACAACTAACTGTGTGTTAAACAGTTGTCCACAATTCCATCATACCTGCAAGCGGCATAGATTCTCATGAGCCCCTGCGACCGCAGGGGCTCATGAGAATCCATGCCTCTTGCGTAAATAGATCGGTTTCAGCTGTTCAAACTGAGGGGGTGTTAGCTGGAATTGAGAGTGTGACTGGTAAATTGCGCACAGCAAAGTTTTCGCAGGGTATCATAACAACGCAACTTAACACCTGAGCGCTACCCGACACCGGCGATCGATTGCAATACAGATCTCTCTTCAACATCATCGTCCCCACAGCTGGCGACCGTCACTAACCCCTTCAGTGCCGAGAAAAACTGAACACAACGCCACTGCAACAGGTGTAGATTATCATGAGTCCCCACAATTGCGAGGGCTCATGAGGATCTACGCCTCTTGTTGAAACCATTCCGCAAAGGTGTCGTTTGCAAGGTTGTGGTTGCTGGTCGTTGAAGGAAGAAAGATTTCATAAATAAAATATGCGTCCAGTGGCAGGGAAAGGGTTAACCCCATCATCTGCCGTAAACCATGAGGTACGTTTACGTAAACCATGAGATACGTCTCCGTAAACCATGAGGTACGTCTCCGTAAACCATGAGATACGTCTCCGTAAACCATGAGGTGCGTCTCCGTAAACCATGAGGTGCGTCTCCGTAAACCATGAGATACGTCTCCGTAAACCATGAGATACGTCTCCGTAAACCATGAGGTGCGTCTCCGTAAACCATGAGGTGCGTCTCCGTAAACCATGAGATACGTCTCCGTAAACCATGAGGTGCGTCTCCGTAAACCATGAGGTGCGTCTCCGTAAACCATGAGATACGTCTCCGTAAACCATGAGGTGCGTCTCCGTAAACCATGAGGTGCGTCTCCGTAAACCATGAGATACGTCTCCGTAAACCATGAGATACGTCTCCGTAAACCATGAGGTACGTCTCCGTAAAACTTCATCAACCCCTTCACCGTCAGTGCGGGACGCAGATTGTGTTTTTAAAATCAGTGTAAATGTTGACGTAAAAGACTGGTCCCCATTCCTCAAAGGAGGTTGAGTACAAAGTGGTTCCAGCAAGAGGCATAGATCCTCATGAGCCCCCGCAGCAGCGGGGGCTCGTGAGGATCTAACCCTCTTGCAATTTTGGTGCTTAATTCTCATTGTTCTCCGTCAGTGAACGGGTTAAGAGCCTGGCAAACCTCTTCTCGACTGACGAGCAATAGAAAAGTCGGCATTAGATTTCGGGCTCTATTCTACGTGGAGCGCCTCTCAGAGAGTGCCAATTTCCGGGCTCGCGCTGGAAAACTGCAAATAGTAATAATGCCGATAGAAGTGAAGAGAGCGCGCTGCTGAGACCACACACTTCTACCCTCGAGTGAAAAAGAGGACAGCAGAAAAGCATACACCCTCATGAATCCAGCCGACCAAAACACAGACGTCTACACACAACAGTCCAGAGTGACTTACCTTGTACAGTATTGGAGACAGCAAGAGGCACAGATCCTCATGAGTCCCGCATGGGGCCCATGAGGATCTATGCCTTTTGCAGTTTGCTGGTTTTTGCCAGCATCGTAGCTCATGAGGTTCTATGCTTCTTGCAGAAATACTACATCATGACTCGGGCTTCATTCCACGTTAACAGCTGATGTTAGAGAGCCAAAAGCGTCGGCTGTGACATGACTGGGGCTTGGCTCTCGTCATCAAATGTGACGCTGCTTTTTGTCAACGCGGGGGAGCTCATGAGGACCTATACGTGGTTGCCGGTTTTCGCCTAGCACAGAATCGACGCTTCTAGCAAACTAAATCTGTGGCAAACATGCACGGTGCTCAGCTAAGCCGGGGACTAAAAAGCTCATGAGGGTCTATGCTTCTTGCAGTTGGGGCGGCTCTTGTGTCACAACGTGGAGCTTCACTCCTCATTAAATCTGATGCCAACAGAGAAATTGCGCAGGGAGAAGTACAAAGAATCAATTCCTCGCGCAAACAACGCACGAATGACGCGGGATTGACCGGGTCGCGTTCAGTTTGCCGAAGCAGTGAACCCATCATTAAAAACCAAACCGATGACTTCGACTTTGACGAGTATTTAATGTATCCATTTAATTGCCAACGCTTTAACAGAGGCAAGCAACAGGCATAGATCCTCATGAACCCCCGCATCCGCGGGGGCTCATGAGGATCTTTGCCTCTTGTGGCGGTCGGGCTGTGATCGACCTTCACGCTTTTAGAAGTCGAACAGTTTGCTTAACCAATATCATAATGAGGCTAAAAGCTTCAAATTTGTACACTGACATAATTATGCAAGCTACATTACAGTACTTACAGTTAAGGATATAGACCAATGGCTTTAGTTTCAAGGGTGGTACCAGAATAGCTTGGCGCCTAGAGGCGCCAAACTATTCTGGCACTACCCTTGAACTATTTTAGTCAAACTTGTTTCACACATTGGTGTATTCCGAATGATAAAGGTTAACAAAACCTTGGGTCTATTTCAGTTTGCTGAAGCAGCGGGAACTAGCTTTACCTACGCAAGACATTACGAACCGAAACCGGAACATTGTATTGGCTGCGAACTGACGCGTGCCAAATATACAATTGCAAACAAAGCTACTGCGTCCTGTTCACGGGTACGCGGCTTTAGAACTAAGTCAGTGACAACGATTTATAGGCGCGGACAGTTAAGGCGTTAACCCCTTCCCTGACACCGAACGCATACTGTATTTCTGAAATCTGTGTTCATTCAACCACCGCAAGTCACAAAGGTCCAAGGAGCATAGATGAAAACAGGTCTTATCAAGAGACGTACATCCTCATGAGCCCCTGCGACTGACAGGCCTCATGAGGATCTATGTCTCATGCAGGTGGTTTGGGTTCGGTTTTTCTCGGAAGCGAAGGGGTTAAGTGCAAACAGCTTGCTAACACAACTGTGCGCCTAGTTCAGCCGCCCAAGCAGAAAAATTTACTCTACCCAACGGTGCCGACCGTTGGAAACAAGAGCATTGACTTCGATTTGACGAGTGCTAAATAGTCTGCAAACAAAACTGTGAGTCCATTTCATTGGACCCCGACTTTGGAAGCGAACTAGTGATTTCATTTGAAGTTTATTTAACCCCTTCCCTGCCACTGTACGTACATTCTTGCTTGTGAAATCTTGGTTCATTCAACGACCAAAAGCCAAAACCGTCCAAACATGGATACAAAATTGGTCTCAGCAAGAGGCATAGATCCTCATGAGCCCCCGCTTTCGCGGGGGCTCATGAGGATCTATGTCTCTTACGGTTGGATTGTGTTCACTTTTTCTCGGCATTGAGGGGATAAGTGCTGTACGGTCTGTGTGCAGAACAATTATATAGGCCATAGGTCTAGTTTGATTTGCCAAAGGCGTAGTGTTATGACTGCGCCCATGTGTGTGTGTGTGTGTGTGTGTGTGTGTGTGTGTGTGTGTGTGTGTGTGTGTGTGCGCGCGCGCGCGTGTCTGCGTGCGCGCGCACGTGTGTGTGTGTGTGTGTGCGAATGTGTGTGTACATGATTTGTATCATAATTTGTATTGAAAAAAAAATTGTTGATTTTCTTATCAAATTCATCTGCAATGAACATAAGCTGTTTCGGTGTCTAAAGAAACATTTGATTGAATATGAACATTGAACAACGAACTTGAACAAAGAATTGTGCTCATTCTCCACTTTAGCTTACGCCACCCCCTCTCCACCCCCTCCTTCTTTTCCACCTCGTCCGTCACCATCACCACCTCCTCCATCAGCATCACCACCCACTAGCATTTTTGTCTAATGACCTAGTTTCAGCCGCATGCTTTTTCGTCCACCTCATAAAACATTGATACATCTGTTTCTGGAAGACCGATGATTGTCAAACAACGAGAAACAGTCTCAGCGGAACAGAACAGAGAACGTGGAATTGGTAGTCCTTTAAGGAACCCCCTGGCAGGCTCCTCTTCACGAATAGCACACCTACAACAGTCTGGCCATTCATCGCAAGAGGCACAGATCCTCATGAGCCTCTTGCGTAGCAGGGGGCTCATGAGGATGTATACCTCTTTGAATTTAAAGGTTCTGATCATGAAAAACAGGACAGAATAGCAATCTCCACGATACTCCTGACGCATTACCCACTGTGAATTGCAAGGATGTAAATACAGCTTGAGTTACCTCGCAAGAGGCATGGATGCTACTGAGCCCCGGGGGCTGATTGGAGCTCATGAGGATCTGTGCCTCCTTGCAGTAGGAATGTTTGGCGAGGGCGAGTAGGAGGTAATCGATAACAAAGACCAGTGCAGGAAACAGTGCACTCCATCATTGTAATCTCCTTGCTATCTCGAGCCCAGCATCTGGTGCTATGCGTGTAAAAAAAAAAGATACCTGGGAACAGACGAATTCGTGACAGAAGCAGCATGTGTCGTATTATTCAGTAGGTATTCCCCACTTCCTTTCACCTCATCACTGCCGAGAAAAGTTGAACGCAACACGACTGTCGAGAAAAGTTTACTTTTTATTTTTATTTTTTAAATTATTTTTGTGGTATACGGCTGTGCTCTCTAAAAGCGTCACGAGAGTACTATCTATTTATTTGCTGCGCTATATAAATGGACATGAAATGGAATGGAATGAAATGTAGTGAACACAACCCGACTGCCGAGAAAAGTTGAACACAACTCGACTGCAAGAGACGTCGATCCTCGAGAGCCCCAGCTGTCGCGGGGGCTCATGAGGATCTATGTCTCTTGCTGACACTACTTTGCATCCATGGACGGCTGGGTCTCTGGTTTGCCAACAACACAACCTTCGTCCACTGGCAGTGAAGGGGTTAGCGTCCCTTATTGCATGTGCATCCAGGGACCGGTGTTGCATGTGTCCAGTGACAGTGTGAGTGCATACGCACTGGGGTTAGTTATGTGGAGACCACGTCATCGTGATCTTGAGAATATAGCATCTGCCTCTGAGGATATAATAAACCCATTCAGCCCTGACGCACTACAGCAGGAGATGGGTCGATAATTCAAGGGTAGTGCCAGATTAGCTTGGCGCCTGTCGGCGCCAAGCTAATCTGGCACTGTCCTTGAATTATCATGGTCGATCCATCTCCTGCAACTGGTGCATAGTCATTAGATGACGCCTCCAAAATTTGGGAAATACAGCCGTCGTGCTGAATGAGTTAAAAGGCACTTCTGACAAGTAATACATAAGGCGGATAAATTTGTGACATTGATGTAGGCGTGTATAACAACCAGCAGTGTCATGTTATTGTAGAGTAGGTTTCGAAATCTGTTTTCTTCGGAGACTCACATCGTCGTGATAGTATACTAACGAGAAAAGAAATGCGACATTTTTTGGGATCATCGGAAACACTACAGTTAGAAATCAAAGGCTTTTTGATGCAAAGCTCATAACGTGATATTTTGAAAGGGCAATAATGTTCCTGGATGTTGACGAAGATAACAAACGACTAAATGTGTGATTTACATGTTTGTAAGGTTGTGTGAGTCTCTCTCTCTCTCTCTCTCTCTCTCTCTCTCTCTCTCTCTCTCTCTCTCTCTCTCTCTCTCTCTCTCTCAATCCTCGTTAGTCAGACGATAATGCCCATTAATGCTGAGGACCTGATATCTGTAGCGACCAGCATTCACGTGCACGTCCACCAACAAACCCCTCATCACCACAGCCCTTTACACCTACAGCAAAATGAATGCTGGTGCACGAACACAAACTTACACAGCTTCCCTCTCCCATTGCCCGTCCAGCGAGAGACCATCGGGCCGACGTCAGCTGCAGTAAGCCCGCGCACGCGGCCATAGCGTGCGCGGGCCTACTACGGCCGACGTCGGCCCGAAGACCTATAGCTAACTTGGCGCGGCACCGATCCCCCCAGATCTAGGCGATCGACTAAATTTAACGCAAAATATTTCCATCAGCTACAGTCAGCCATTTTCTGTTGAGTTTTCTTTGGTATACGATCCCTTCTAGATCTGATACTGTTTCTATCCAAACATACTCTCCCTGCCCGCTCTGCGTGGATCTTATGAAAACAAAACTGCAACCCGTTTTCGAAGCCGTAATAACCTAAATAAAAGACCAGCGCAGAAAAAAAAATGTTTCTTCACTGCAGCTAAACAATGCCCATCTCTCAGCGTAAGTCTTAGAGAAATACGATAAACGCGAGGGATATATTGTTAGAAAGATGTGCAAGTGTGCTGGTATGTGATTTTGGACCTTACGGTTTTCAGCCGTAAGGTCCAAAATCACAGACCAGCACACAAATAAAACGCGTCTCTTTAACAATCGCAGGGCTAACCCTCTCACTGTTGGAGCACAGGCGCGAACACCACACAACGTTTAGATCATCTACTGAAGCTCTGCAGACTAGAGATTTTATGTAGCCCTTTTACGCTGGCCATATAAAACATGTCCGAAGATTTCTTGCAAATTCATGTACTCCTTTAGCGAAACGGACCATCCCTGACAAACCATAATCAGTTCATTCTTAAAAAAACTGCCCCGTAATGGTCATCCCTCCCCCCACCCCACCCCCCCCCAAAAAAAAAAAAAAAAAAAAAGTAAAAGAAAAAGAAAAAGAAGGAAAGAGTAGTGTCCAGTATGCAAAAGTCATCGGGCCGACGTGGGACCGAGGGCCTTTTGCTAATTGAGTAGCGGTTCCTTTAATACCATGCAGAATTGAAACCCCGATTCCATGCACTGCCATCGTGGTTGGTTGGTTAGTTCGGGTTTAACGTCCACAGCACCGAGGTGATCATGGACGGCCCTGGCGGGCGGGTTATGGGGGACAGGGAAATCTATTGTCTATGGAGTACGATCTGAACACTGATCAACTCAGGCGCACTCCAACTGTGCCACTTTGATTTACCAGGACCTTTAAACGGACATGCTATTGAACAAATCCGTTTTTTCCCCCTGGATACTTCCATCGTCCACGTACAGTGGTTTAAATGGTGGGTTGCCAAACCACACACCGCGAGAGATCCGTGAGGGCCGACCCTGTTCGCAAAATATCATCGGGCCAACGTCAGCCGTAGTCGGCCCGACAGTCTCTCGCTTACTGGGTACGTACAGAA
The DNA here is from genome assembly GCA_036245525.1 of Semisulcospira habei. Classification (NCBI taxonomy): domain Eukaryota; kingdom Metazoa; phylum Mollusca; class Gastropoda; family Semisulcospiridae; genus Semisulcospira; species Semisulcospira habei. The sequence continues at coordinate 166,298,336 of BTPG01000003.1, forward strand.
TGAAGAGTTATAAGATGGGAGCCGTCCTTTCGCTCGGGTTTTGAAGTCGACAGAGGTTGGTGATGGGGTGAGAATCTTGAAGGTCTCATACCGAGGGATTTGAGGGCAAGTGAGGTAGGAGGTAAGGAAGGTGGTTGTACTTATGACGCATTGAGCCAGCCCTGCGGTCGCAATTTTCAAAGCTGAAAGTTGTCCGTTCTGGAGACAGGTCGGCCATGACAGTTCAAAGGAGGTGCCAGAAAAGCTTGGCGCCTGGAAGCTACATAATTATATAACCGTTATGGAGATAGATCGACCATGATAGTTCAAGGGTGGTGCCAGAACAGCTTGGAGGCACCAAGCTGTTCTGGCACCACCCTTGAACTATCATGGTCGATCGTCTTTGCGTAGGGTTTAACGGCAGTGGGTGTGGATGGAAGTGGAGACTGAGGCTCATATGGGTCTTTCACCAGGAAGTTTTCAAGACAAACACTGTGCCATCATCTGCACTTTACTCCGTCAATTCCCCAACCACGCCACCATCGGGCCCCGTTGCAATAAAAAATCTTTTCATTCTGAGTCAACATAAACGCTCTTGGAAACAGGCTAGGATATTGGGATCACGAAGATGGCGGCACTCTCACGGCCAACTGTCCCATACAAACGACGGCAGCCTTTTCACTTTTGAAGCCAAATGGTTCTTACTGAAGATGTAGCCTTTTGAGCGATGAAGCCCAACGGTCCTTATTGAAGAAGTCGCCTTTTGACAGATGGACAAGTGGTTCAGTTAGGAGGTAACATACTTTTTAGTCTTAGTGCCAAATGGTTTCTGACTTTATTTCTTCTCACTCATTAGATAAATAGCCACTGAATTGTATTCTTGTTTGTCTGTTGACAAATATTAATAAATTGTGTTGTAACTTTATCAGCGGTCGCCAAGTTAACCTCTTCACAGCCATGGATGCAGGCTGTTTCTATTTTTTATTTTTAAATAAAATCATTGCAGATTCAACGCCAAAGATCTACAGCCGTCAAAGAAACATGGATGCAAAGTGGTTTCAGCAAGAGGCATAGATCATCATGAGCCCCCGCAACTGTTGTTATATTCGATGTTTTGTATAAAGCTGTTCTTAATTGGACGAACTTTTGATTAGCAAACCTAGATCGGAGAAGATCGGTTTTGGTTTGTTTCTTAATTGAGGTTGAACGAACCTAGGCGAACTTCAGCAAACCAGGTTTGCCATGGTTCTCTTATGAAGTGCTTGATTCGGCTTACTTACTGGCTGCGAAGGTGTTCAAAATGGCCGCCGCTATGCCGCTTCGCGATTTGAACGATTTTTGTTTTTGTACTCATTGCAGTAGTAATCCCACAAACAGCGTTGCGCCTCCCACAAATCAATAAAAATAGGTCTTGTTCTTCGTAAGAGTGAAATATCGCCGTCCGCCATATTTGTTTGTATCGGTGACTATCTTCTTATCTCCAACGCAGAAGAGGGTAAAAGTTTTGACCAATCAGAGAAAAGGTTCGCCTTGGATCGCTCGACATGTCGAGCGATCTTTTTCCGACAGCGAACTATGGTTTGCTGAGGTTCGTGAACTACTTCGAACTAGGGTCGCCGTATCTTTAGATCACCCAATTAAGAACCAACCTGATCCGCTCGAGATCGTGAACTCTAGATCGTCAGAGTTCGCGAATTAAGGTTCGTTTAATTAAGAACGGACTATAGGCGACGTAACGCAGACGACAAGGGAAAAGTGTGTTCTGGATCTCTGAAAAAAAATGTTGTTATACCCGAATTATGTAGTATGCGACCTGATTATAAGCTAAGTTCACTACTATTAATAAAGTCGCTCTTTGAGCCTGCGGCGGACTTGATCCGTCGCCAACAGCTTGTGTTAGCAGTGAAGGAGTTTTGAAAACGCCAGGTTTCCTTCCTACCAGACAGTTTAAGCAGTCCCTCGGCCAGCTTGAAGGCAAACATGGGGCCAAAAGCCGACAATTCATTGCCCTGCCAGAAACTTATTTACACGTAGGGCAGCATCGGCGACTCAGAAAGGATGGCGTGGGTTTAAAAAGAAGACCCTAAGGAGATTTTGATGGAAGCACGCCAACACATAACGATCAAACATGTCGGAATCTGCATAGTACATTTAACCCCTCGACTGCTACTGACGATACCGCTCGACGGAAAAGACGCGTGACAACGCGTCTTTTCCGTCGAGCGGTTTCGTCAGTAGCAGTCAAGGGGTTAAGCTGAACCGGAGTCTAAAATATGCTTCTGAGGTTTCCATGCCCTGAATCCGGCGTTGGAGGTTAGCGTATGATCCACTTCTTGCTTGCGTAGCAATGACGGTGGTGTATTTTCAATCCATCCAGCAAAAAACGACCGTATGTTAGAAAATGTATTAACTCCATAACTGCCGGGGTAAACTGAACGCTACCCAGCTGCAACAGACATAAACCCTCATGAGCCCGCGCAGACGCGGGGTCTCATAAGGATGTATGTCTCCTGTTAGTTTTAGGTTCCTTGTGCTTATTTTGGGTCTCATTATTTACATCTGTATTCTTCACGGGAATGTTGGTCAGTGTGCAGGCGTTGGACAAGACATTCGTGATCACTGGCAAGGAAGGGAAAAACTTTGTGACCAGGGAAACCGTGGGATAGGGCTTTGGTTACACCGATAATCATATACTGACGAGCAAAACAAATGCGACATTTCTAGAATCATCGGAAACACAAACCAAAGAAACGCGACATTTCTTTTCCAAAAATTTCGCATTTCTTTTGGTCGTTAGTATATAAATATCGTTAGTGTTCGCATGAAACCTCGTAGGTAACATTTTAGCGGGAGATCATGTTGTGATGCGATTGCCTCCTTTGACCGTTTTTCCCATTTTCTAACGAAATCTTTAACCTGTAGCTCAACAGGAAATGCTCATCACTGCCTCGTGAAGAAGGCCTCGCTCGCATAACATATTCTAACTAAAATTTGAACATTTTTTTTAATCGTTTTTCTGGAAAACACAAAAATGTTAGTTACCCAGTTGCATACAAACGCCATCGGTAGGGTCCGTACTGGATTCCAATGCTGTTATTTACACTGAACGCGAAGGTGCAAGGGGTTGTGGTTGGAGGGAGGGGGGAGTTCCTCGCAGCTGTCTAATCAAACCAAATTATCGAAGGCGGGATGACGGCAGATGAGACAAGGGCGTGGGTGTAAGTGGGTGTATGGGTGTGCAAGAAAAGTACATAATCTGTGATGCCTGTCGGTCGCAGGGCAGCGGTCAAGCATCGTGCAGTTAATCACACAACCAGGCATTTTTGGCTTTTACTTGGAAGGCATAACGAGCTGTCGGCAGGAAAAGCCGGAGAAATTGTTTTTTTGAAAAGTATTCGACGTCAGGTAGACCGTGTAGACCACTACTCCTGAACCACCCCAATAATCAAACGACCCTCGGGCCGGCGTCTAGACCTTCTTGCTGGCCTCAATCACTTTTTTCGTGTTGCTCGAAGGAACAGCCAGGGATATCCGGCACTAAACTCTGTGAAATCTTCAGGGGCACATTTCTCTAGCCGCTAGCATTAACCACTTGACTGCCGAGGAAGGTCAACACGATCCATCTGCCGGGGACATAGATCCTCATGAGCCCAGGCAGTCGCGGAGGGAGGGGGGGGGCTCATGAGGATCTATGCTTGTTGCTGACATCACCCTGAATTCATGTTTCTTGGGCGGCCAGGGCTCTTTTGGCGTTGAAGTAATTAATCAAGATGTCAGAAACACTGTCTGCAACCGCTGGCAGTGATGAGGTTCAAAGGGGTGCACGCATTCGAGACGTGCTGAATCCCGATACGCGGCATAAAGCCGCGTATCCGGATGCGGCACGTCTCAAATGTGTTAATCTAAGAACAATTAAGTCTTTTGTCATAAGCTCATTTTTCCTCTTTGTTGAGAGAGCACGCGAAATGTCCATTTTTTTGTGGGCTAGAAACGGATCTGTGAGTGGGTTTCCTGGGGTCCCCCCCCCCCCCCCAACCCACCACTCACAAATATGTCTATGCTACATAAAAGTCCCTTTTTATACTTTAGACCCCCCCACCCCCCCACGTCCACCCTGCTCCCTTACCTTGTTGAATTCTGGACCAGTGGAAAGCCTCTAGGCATCTTCTATCTGAGGTTAAAGGTCCCAATCAAAAGTCAGCAACACCCCACGGGAAGGAACAGGTCCGCTCCGCGGTGTAAAATAACTTTGCACAGAACAAACCTGGGCCCTTTTTGTCTCTCACCCTTATTCCATAATTTGTTTTTGTGTTATAGAGATCCCCTGGTGATAACAACAAAGTTTAATCCGAAAATGTCCCCACGCATGCGCCAGAATCCATCAGCCCTCACAGGGAACTTCCATAAACATGGCCGACTCCCCCGGCAAACATGTACACACAAATTGAATTGCCTTTCAGTTTTTTCTTCGGCTTTCGATTTTCAAGTTCAGATTCCAGTCGTTCACGTTTTTGATTCGCCGGCAGATCACGAGCTGGAGGGATGAGTCGACAGAGGAAATCTTTTGATTAGCAAGTTCAGTAACCCTTTGGCTGTCGTTAGCGCTTTTTGTCGCAATGATTCCTGTAGGAATCATCGCGACAAAAAGCGCTAACGACAGCCCAAAGGGCTACAATTGCAATAGAGGTTATGCCTAAATGAGAAGAAGGTTTAAAGAAAATGCACTAATTTCAATGCTACATAACAGTCAATACTGTGGTGGAGCATAACTCAGCGTTTGAGTGTCTTTGAAGGGAAATATATGTCGATTCAAGGTAACAACACTTTCAAAAGTGGACATATAAATACATTAAACTGTCTTCTTTCAGACTCTTTACTCTTATTCTCACTGGCCTATTACTATACGCCTTTTCCCCTGGTCGCCCGTTCTCAAGGCAACGGGTGTTTCCTTATCACATGTAACGGGTGTTTCCTTATCACATGTAACGGGTGTCTCCTTATCACAGGTAACATGTGACAAGTAGACTCAACTTATCGCATGTGACGATAACAACGTACTCGATGAGCAAAACGTTTTCTCAAAGTTCGTCACAGGCTAATAACATTTCTCAGTATAAACATCTTTATTCAGTCAAACCTCTAAAAACCTCTAACCACCAAAAAAAAAAAAAAAAAATGCTGATAAATGAACGATATTTTTTGTGGGGTGGGGGGTGGGGGGTTACGCAACAACATGAACTGTATGCAGGTGTTATGTGATACCCTCGGTATCAGTTTTATAAATTTCTTTTTAGATAGATTAGAAAATATAAACAACAGGAAATTCCCTTCCATAGTCGAAACGGCGGAGAAACAAAGTCAGATAAATAAAAACTGAGGGGATCATGCAACATAAACGTTATATGCACGCTTTTCTTACTACTTAGGTTTCTTTCTTTTTTTCTTTTCTTAAATAACTCGAAATGTGAAAAGCTGGACAACACTTTCGACTAAAATGCCAACTCGAAGTGAAAGCTACGTTCCAACGGCATATAGATGTAATTCACTGACACTGAGAGTTGCGTCCCATGATTACTGAAAGTGGTTACCAGGTTTTCTTTCAAGGGGACCATTCGAGCAATTATATTTTTTATAACTGAAGGCAAAATCGTATTACGAGTAAAGGCTTTGTCAGTGGTTCTTGTCGCCTCGAGGGTCAGACCAGAGAGATCAGGGAATTTATTTCGGAGATGAAAGTCGAGGACTGGGAGTTTATTTCTGAGATGAAAGTCGAGGGCTTCAACTTTCATTTCCGAAATAAACTCTCTAATCGGACCTTCGAGGCGACAAGAACCACAACTAATATTATGCCTGACCTTCCGCTACAATAATAAATCACCCGTGCAGACATAATTAAATATCTATATTTAATTTACATCCCCAGTTTCAGGAACGCATCCGGTGTTAGCAGCATGACTGTTAAGAGGATGTATGCCGCAGTGTTCGGGGCCCTACCGCCACACTGTCCTATTACACTGCATAGGGACGCAACCTATTGTCTTTTAATACTATGAAGGGGGCTCAAACTATTGCCCTCTATAACCTGCTTCATACTTGAATATAACCTTCATTGACTGGCATTGGCGTCGACATCCTGTAGTGACTAATACTCGTCCGAAACTAACCCAGTAGCAAAACATCTTTGGCCCCACGACGGCTGCAGTGGGCCCGCGCACGGTCGTGCGCGGGCTCACAGCGGCCGTCGTGGGCCCAAGGACCATTTTTTACTGGGAAGCTGTGACCATATACAAGGTACAGAACAACCTGTTTTTGAGCTACCACTTTATTTCGAGATTAACTCATTCAGCCCGACGGCAGTGTTTCCCAAATTTTGGAGGCGTCATCTAATGACTATGCACCAGTTGCAGGAGATGGGTCAACCATGATAATTCAAGGGCAGTGCCAGATTAGCTTGGCGCCGACAGGCGCCAAGCTAATCTGGCACTACCCTTGAATTATCACGGTCGACCCATCTCCTGCTGTGGTGCGTCAGGGCTGAATGGGTTAAGCGGTCTTAAAAGGCGGGTGCTGTTTGAAGAGAAGTCATGAATGGAAAAAAATAAATAAATAGAAAGTGAGAGTTTCACCTGACATTAAAGACTATTATTTCGGTGGCTACAGCCAGACAAATGATGGTCTTTAATGACAAGTGACGCTTTCTTTTGGTCCGAAATGATGGTCTAAATCATGGTCTTTAATCACACGTGATCTCTCAAAAGGATGGTCCCTAAATACAGGGTTATGCTGTGAGACAAAAACAAGCACTGCATCGTGTGTGTGTGTGTGTGTGGATTATATTATTTTGGATCAGCACAAAAATAGATCAGACAATATAGCGATACCACAGACCAGACTTCCGCCGTTTTTTGACATTAGAAAAAGGACTCCAAACGGTCTAGCAGGCAACTATATGCGAACCATACTATAATTATTGCAACCGCGTAGGCGTGCGTGCAAGAACCAAAGCGATGTCTTCACAGAAACATCTATCTGTTCCTCCTTAGACACTCTGAGCTCCTAATTGAGCCAGCAAGAAGCACAGATCCTCATGAGCCCCCGCGTCAGCGGGGGCTCATGGGGATCTAAGCTTCTTGCAGATGCGCTCTCAGGGTCTATGTTCTTGCAGACGGGTGATGATGTGTGGACAGATGAAAATCCTAGCCTCGTGACGTTTCTTTTTTTGTAACAGCTAACAGGAGTTTCCTGGATCATGTGACAATGTGACCCGACGATGGCTGGCTTTTATGACAAGGACGATCGAGAATAGAACCGGTTTCTTATTAATCAGGACCGAAATGCGACACGATATGTAGGCCGCTTAATCAGCCCGATCCCTCTGCATAGATTCTGACGAACCTCAGACGTTGTTTGAGGGTATCTACACGGGGGATAACTGCTTGAAAGAAGACGTATTTCAAATTTACGAAGTCGGTTTATGTCCGTATCGTGGGATGCATGCACCTATTGAAGAATCAGTCTCCTTCATCACAAATATAGGTATTGTTTGCATTCCAATAAACAAACTAGGAATATCAAGGCTTTTTAATGCAGGGGCTCATGAGAATTTATGCCTTTTGCTGGCCATGGATTAGAGGGCCGCAGACCGTTTTCAGTCTTTTCGGTTTATTTTTAAGCAGAGGCTCATGAGAATGTCTGTGGGTGGAACGTGGCTGGCTGAATGGACCATTCTAGCTGAATCAAACAGCTGAAATTCAGTTTTTTTTTTAAATTTTGAAAAGCTAAATCAGCCTCCAGGACTGAAGACTGTCAAAAAAGCATTTTGTTGTCGTCGTTGCGAAATCAGCACTATAAGCGCGCGACCAGTTCGAGGTTTTAGCGTGCGGTACGATGTTCAAGTATACCGCACGATGTTTAGAAAGTGAATATGATCCAACTGCAAGAGACAGAGGTCCTCATGAGCCCCGGCGACTTGCTGAGACCAACTTGTATCCATGTTTCTTGAATGGTGTTAGCTTTTGGTCGTTGAATGAATCAAGATTTCGACGTCTCGAAAAGTCAGCAGTACGATATTTCTGCCTCTTGTGTTCTGTCAATGCAGACGACATCGTACTGCTCGGTTATCCCCAGAGATCCTGCCCAGGACACTGTGTGACACCTTGTCGGGGAAAGCTGAAAACAATCCACTTGCAAGAGACATAGATCCTCATGAGCTCCCTCAGTCGCGGGGGCTCATGAGGATCTATGTCTCTTGCTGAGACTAATTTTTATCCACGTCTCTTTGACGATCGCGGCTTTTGGTCGTTGAGTGTGCAGTGATTTCAGAACCAAAGTATGCGTCCATTGGCTGGGAAGGGGTTAAGGGTATATAGAAACACCTGCCGCTTGCAGATGGCTAATCTCGCGCCATTAACCCAAGACACCATACGCTGATCCTCACTCAGCGGCATCCGGTGATCGATCCGACCTGGCTCAAACGCACAATCTGAAGAAAAAATACACTACAGCAATTGTTTTTTGTGCGTCCAGCGTTGAGCAATCTTGTCAAGGGACGATCGTTGCGTAATCAATCACCTTCATAACACGGCTAGTAGGAAACAGCACAATAAGCAAGACTCCGAAATAGCTCAGGAGCGCAAAAGAGATATGGGAGCAACAAGATCGTAGGCCGTTCGAGTCCCCGTCCCGGTACCGGTAGCTGGACTCGCAGTCCAGGGGGAAAAAAAAGACGAGCTTGTTCAATAGCATGTCCGTTGAAAGAGCCTTGGAAAATCAAAGTGGCACAGTTGCAGCTCGTCTGAACTGATCAGTGTTCAGGTTGTTTTCCACATAGGCAATAGTTGTCCCTGTCCCCGCATAACCCGCCCGTTAACTCTTTGCCCACTAAGTCACTGCTCTATTATGTATACTCTGCCATTAACTCATTTAGCCCGACGGCAGTATTTTCCCCAAATTATGGAGGCGTCATCTAACGACTATGCACCAGCTGCAGGAGATGGGTCGACCATGATAATTCAAGGGCAGTGCCAGGTTAGCTTGGCGCCAGCAGGCGCCAAGCTAATCTAGCACTACCCTTGAATTTTCAGGGTCGACCCATCTCCTACTGTGGTGCGTCAGGGCTGATTGAGTTAAGTCATTTTGTTAAGAGTTCATTTCTCGATCCGGTGCGCATGTGAAGTAACGAGTTGTAATTACAAATGCAGCACTAAATATAGCCAGGCACGCGCACTGCAAGCGGACAATTGGCTGGGCGGACCTAGCTGCCGATGGTGTTCTAGGAGAAGTAATTTCGCTGCCTCTGAAGTCGACTTCCGTAGGCGAAAAAGCTACATCTTCCAGCAACTTCCTAATCGGGCACAGTCGCCTGCACGAAGAAACATACGTGGCAAATGGCACAGGGTACACTCCGTCTCTTAACCCCGCCCTCCCTGCCAAGAAAAAGTGAACACGATCCAACTGCAAGAGATGTTCGATGATCTTCGGGGTTCATGAAGGTCTATGCCTCTGTGTATCCATGTTCCTTTGACGGTTTATGCTTTCTTGGCGTCGAATTAACAGAAATTTGAGACACAATCTGTGTCCGGTGGCAGAAAGCCATCAAACCCCCATCAAAGCGAACGCTAACCAACTGCAAGAGACATAAATCCTCATGAGCCCCCGCAGTCGCGGGGGCTCATGAGGGTTTATGTCTCTTGCTCTTCATACTTGGTATTTGGTCACATTTACACCTGTGTTCTTCATGCGAATGTACGTCAGCGTGCAAGTCGTTTCAGACGCGCATGTCGTGATCAATGGTTGGTTAGTTCGGGTTTAACGTCCACAGCACCGAGGTGATCATGGACGGCCCTGACGGGCGGGTTATGGGGGGGGGGGGGGGGACAGGGAAATCTATTGTCTATGGAGTACGACCTGAACACTTATCAACTCAGGCGCACTCCAACTGTGCCACTTTGATTTACCAGGACCTTTCAACGGACATGCTATTGAACAAATCCGCTTTTTCCCCCTGGATTGTGATCAATGGCAGCCGGGAAGGGTTTAAATTTGAAACGGAGCAAGGCTAGTGGGGAAACTCTGCTTTTAGACCAGACCGGTACAGACCTTCAAAGGCTTGGTCGCATCTCTAACAGCGCTGAAACACACGGCGCCATCGCATGGTAATGCCCCGTATTACCTGGCCAAAGCCCGAAATGGCCGTTATTTTCAATCACCACACCAAAGCACTTGTCCCGTCATTACGGCTATGGTTACTAAGTCCGTCAGAGGCCTAGTGACCAGATCAGCGGCAAAAATACACTCAATTACCAAGGCCGGGAAATGCAGCCAAAATCTACCAAGTGCAAGAGATGAAGAACCTTATGAGGCCCCGCAGATGTGGGGGCTTATGAGGTTCTTCGCCTCTTGCTGGTCTCATTTAGATCAGTGTTTCTTCGTTGGATGGAGAAAAAACCTACCGTTTCAAAGACATACTTTGCTACCTGCGGCACATGTAAAGGTGAATTAGCACATGGTCGAGTTCGCCTCAGGAAAGCGTGTAGAATGGTGTCGATGGCATAACCACCTCAAGTAATCAAGCTTGTACTCACACTGGTTGCCTTCCTCGAGTCCCTAAGGCGGCAGCAAATCGAAGAAGACAACATGTGTGTCATGTACTATGAGCTCATATTTCTCAAAAGTTCTGCAGTAGAGTTGATAACGTCTTGTGTTCAACTCGCTAAGTATCGGCATGGGAAAATTCATGGTGGTAGTGCATGGCCACGATTGCGTTGTCCTGGGGAATCGAAAGTGGCACTGTTGCAGTGCGCCTGAACTCTTCAGTGTTCATTCTGTATCCCATGTGTGTCCTTTTTTTACGTATTAGATGTAGCAACGGCATGTTTGAAAACTGGTTCTGCAACCAATAAATTCTACTGTTGGAAAATAAAAGTTCATTGTCATTGTCCCATAAGCAATAATCTGTTCCCATACACCTTAGGTTGGTCCGTTATCACTGTGTGTTGCATGGACATTAAACCCTGAACTAACCAACCAATTGGGCAAACGTACTGCTTGGCTGGATGTATGAATTTGTGGTGCTTTTATTTTTCAGCCTGAATAAAGGTGAACGTACTAACGAAACTGACAGGAGTTAAGTTCACAATGTTCACAAGAACCTATGAAAGTAAAGTGTCCTTTGTTAAAGACTACACAGGCGTGTACATAACTCATTCTACCCCAGACACACCACAGCAAGATAAGGATCGACCATGCTTGTTCAAGGGTGATGCCAGAATAGCTTGGCGCCTATGGGCGCCAAGCTATTCTGGCATCACCCTTGAACTATCATGGTCGATCTGTGTCCTGCACTGCAATGCAGTCTTCATAGGACAACGGCAACATTTGGGGATTTCGGTGATGGGGTAGAGTGAGATAATCAAAACATAGACTGTGTTATGGCATCCGGGTCTGCGCAAGATTCTCTCTCGTTCTCTCCTCCCCGTAGAAGGTTTCCGTACCCGAACTCGGCCACGCGCTCGTGCGTCACAATGCCACCCGGTATTGAATGTCTGTGCGTCTGAGACTAAAAAAGGCCAGCTGTTTTTACACAAGGCTCATAACAATCGGATAACGTTTTACAATCTGTCGACGTCGCTAAATCCTTTTCAACTTCAAGCAAACGCATCATCCGGCCTCTCCCACACACATCCCCACTCCTCCTCCCATCCCCTCCCAGTTCCTAATAAATCTTCATAAGGGGCATAGATTCTCATGGACCGGGCCTGCAGATGCAAGGGCTCATGCGAATCTATATCTCTGCCTAAAGCTGGCTGGGATCCGTCTCAATTACATCTATGCCTCTAACCTAAAACTGGCTGGGATCCATCTCATCTACATCTATGCCTATTGCCTAAGGCTGGCTGAGATCCGTCTCATTTACATCTATGCCTCTTGCGTAAAGCCGGCTGGGATCCGACTCATTTACATCCACGCCTCTTGCCAAAAACTGGCTGGGATCCGTCCCATTTACATCTATGCCTCTCGCCTAAAGATGGCTGGGATCTGTCTCATTTAAATACTCAGAACTGAGGTAATCTTCTGGGCCACAGCCGGATGTTAAATGATCCAAATCCATAGATAAACGTATCCCAGTCGAGAGGAGCTCATGAAAATCTATACCTCTTGCAGCTGGCCGGTCACCGGAAGTGATAGGGTTAAACCAAAACTTAGAACCAAATTCACTTTTCGCCAAAAACAAAATCAACAAATGCTTTTCGAGTGAGACGTGCAAATTCATTTACGATAACAAAAAAATGACGATTTCGCCAGCAGTCCGGTCCTTGAGTTATTGTTGAGTGCGGCGAAAAGAAACAGAAACCCAGCAAAATGCGTTTGCTCATTCCGCTTGATTAGAATGACAAAATCATGTTTTCTACAGCTGAGGAGTGCGGGCGTCCGCGCTCAAGTTTTTCGCAAAGGGAGAAGAAAATAAAGATATATGTGTTTTTCATCAGTGCATCCAATCATTTTCCAAACTGTTTATCGTCTTAACCCTTTGGCTGCCGACAGCGGGTTTAGTCGAGGTGATTCCTACAGGAATCACCTCGACCAAGCGCGCAACCGACAAAGGGTTTAAAATGTTATTTGTTGTACCACAGGGGAAGGACATCCCCGAATCAGTTGTGTGTCCCTGGCCGGCTCCGAGCGACAAATGAATATTTTATTGAGGCTTGTAGCCGGTCAGGGGCACACAACTTGTGAATTTCCATTCTCTGTGCTTGAATAGAAAGAAACAAAAAGCCACACGCAAGCGACATAGAACTTCATGAATCCCGACACTTGATGATCAAAACCTCTCATGCACTGAGGTGCTGGTGGACAGGGGATTAAAAACTCCAAAAGTTCAACGTAAGTTTTCTTTTTTCGGGCAGTTTCGTAAAGGAGAAGGTCGATCCTCGCGAGCGGGCTCGTCAATAATGAACTCATCCGTGCTAGGTGCATGCGGATTCATCGCACAGTCAGAGTTCGAGACAAGTTAGCGTTCGAGACATGTCGTGTGCAAAGTAAGTTAGCGTTCGAGCCATGTCGTGTGCAAAGTAAGTTAGCGTTCGAGACATGTAGTTTGCAAAGTAAGCTAGCGTTTGAGACATGTCGTATACACGCAAAGAAAGTTAGCATTCGAGCCATGTCGTGTGCAAACGGTAAGTTAGCGTTCGAGACATGTAGTTTGCAAAGTAAGCTAGCGTTTGAGACATGTCGTATACACGCAAAGAAAGTTAGCATTCGAGCCATGTCGTGTGCAAAGTAAGTTAGCGTTCGAGACATGTAGTTTGCAAAGTAAGTTAGCGTTTGAGACATGTCGTATACACGCAAAGAAAGTTAGCATTCGAGCCATGTCGTGTACAAAGTAAGTTAGCGTTCGAGACATGTAGTTTGCAAAGTAAGTTAGCGTTCGAGACATGTAGTTTGCAAAGTAAGTTAGCGTTTGAGACATGTCGTATACACGCAAAGAAAGTTAGCGTTCGAGACATGTAGTTTGCAAAGTAAGTTAGCGTTTGAGACATGTCGTATACACGCAAAGAAAGTTAGCATTCGAGCCATGTCGTGTACAAAGTAAGTTAGCGTTCGAGACATGTAGTTTGCAAAGTAAGTTAGCGTTCGAGACATGTAGTTTGCAAAGTAAGTTAGCGTTTGAGACATGTCGTATACACGCAAAGAAAGTTAGCATTCGAGACATGTCATGTGCAAAGTAAGTTAGCGTTCGAGACATGTAGTTTGTAAAGTAAGTTAGCGTTTGAGACATGTCGTATTCATGCAAATGAAGTTAGCATTCGAGCCATGTCGTGTGCAAAATAAGTTAGCGTTCGAGACATGTAGTTTTCGAAGTAAGTTAGCGTTTGAGACATGTCGTATGCAAATGAAGATTGCGTTCGAGAAATATCGTTTGCAAAGTAAGTTAGCGTTCGAAACATTTCGTCTACATGCAAATTAAGTTAGCGTTAGAGACATGTATGCATGTCGTATGCAAAGTAAGTTAGCGTTCGGGGCATGTCGTATGCAAAGTAAGTTAGCGTTCGAGACATGTAGTGTTCAAAATAAGTTAGCGTTCGAGAAATGTAGTATGCAAAGTAAGTTAGCGTTCGAGACATGTAGTATGCAAAGTAAGATAGCATTCGAGACATGTATAGATGCAAATTAAGTTAGCATTAGAGACATGTATGCAAATAAATTTAGCGTTCGAGATATGTATGCAAATGAAGTTAGCGTTCGAGACATGTCATATAAATGCAATTAAGATAGCGTTCGAGACATGCAGTACTCGTACATGCAAATGCCGCATTTCGGCGTGACTCGAACGCTAACTTCATATGCCGCGTATTTGTATTTGCCGCTCATTTGTTTTTGCCATGTCTGAAGGGACTCAATGTTCACAACACTTTCAGCGTACAATGTCTTTCTTCTTCCAAGCGCGGGGCCCCAACGCCCTACAGCAGGAGATGATTCGACCATAACAATTCAAGGGTAGTGTCAGATTAGCATGGCGCCGTTAGGCGCCAAGCTAATCTGGCACTACCCTTGAAGTAACATGGTCGAGCCATCTCCCGCCATTGTTACTTAGTCTTTAGGTGACAGCTCCAAAAATTGGGAAAAGCGTCTGTGGGGTTAAATGGGTTAAACTTAGTAAATCAGGTGACTTACCTCTTCCAAAAATCCAAAGCCTGTGAGGGTGGTGGCCAGCCCCACCAGGTAGTTCTGCATCAAAATGGCTGTGTCGTTAGCTCTGTAGACACCCACAAAGAAATCAAAAATTGATCATTTTTGTTAAATGATGCTCAAAAGCAAGTGAGCGAGTACATACAAAACACAAAGGATGCTGAGCACGCATCACCAAATACAGACACGAGCAAAAAGATAGGAAATCGATTTAGTTGTTAAATGCTGCGCAACAAACTGTGTGCAGGTACATACAAACAAGCATGCAGGCCTGGGAACGAACACACACACACACACACACACACACACACACACACACGCACGCACGCACGCACGCACACACACACACACACACTAAAACAACAAGAACAAATAAACAAATACACACACGCACACACACCAAAACAAGTGAACAGCAAGGACGGATCTGAGAGATGGGGGGGGGGGGGGGGTGCGGGGGTCCTGGAATTTCAGCCCCCGACCCCCTGCCCCCCAAAAACAACAACAACAACAACAACAAAAAGCAACAACAAACAAACAAACAAAATATATCAAAGACACTTACATCTCGTTGTAGGCCTACATTTTGTAAACTGAATAGGTAGAAGTGTCAGTTAACGTGACAAACAATCATGCAAGCCGCCTCTTCCCACCTCCCTCCAGCCCCCTCCCCTCCACCCCACCCCCACAACTCACACACACACACACACACACACACACACACACACACACACACACACACACACACACACACACACACACACACACACACACACACACACACACACACACCTCCCTCTTGCTTTTTTATATTTCAGCCAGCAGGAAAGCAGGGTCTGCCGACTGAGAGTCATACAACCAAAAACGTTGGAGCCCTCCCCCCAATCCCACCCCCATCCACACACCCACCCCCATCCCCAACCCCACCCCTAATCCCTATCGGGAGCTAACTGATCTGCCCCTGAACACACACCCACACATACAGAAACACTCGCACTCGAGCACGCACAACTATACATCACTTCACAAGGGCCTATAAGTGAAAAACTGCTAGGTCCAACAGGGCTAAAGGTCAACGGGCTGACGGTCGGTCGGACCGAGGACCTGCTGGTTACTGGCCAGGACAGTGCTGGGCCTTTAGATCATAATATAAGACTGATGATGGAGTGTGTGTGTGTGTGTGTGTGTGTGTGTGTGTGTGTGTGTGTGTGTGTGTGTGTGTGTGTGTGTGTGTGTGTGTGTGTGTGTGCTCAGTTGCAAGTGCTCACTGCTAGCTACTCCAGACAGGCTAATGAGAAGCTTGCTTGAGAGATCAGCAAACACCAGAGAACATCCATATTGCCGCGCGCCTCGCAAAGAAATTAAATCCCAAGATGAAGAAGCTCTGAACACAGGCGAACACACGGTCAACGCGGATCCACGAACACACGGAGCACTACCGTTGAAATTACCGAATTTTCAGAAATTTCTTGAATTTTCAGAAATGTCTTTGAATTTTCTGAAATTTCTTTGAATTTTCTTGAAACTTTCGAAAATTTCTGATATTTTAGGAATTTTCTGGGATTTCCTGAAATGTTCAGAATTTTCTAAAATTTTCTAAAATTTTCTGAATTTCGGAAATTGTCATTTGAAGGCTACGTTACAGTGCAGGAGACTAATCGACCATGATAGTTCAAGGGTGGCACCAGAATAGCTTGGAGCCTAATGGCGCCATTGGCGCCTAATGGCGCTATTCTGACTATCATGTACGACGTGCCCTATCTTGACGTTGTAGTGTGTCGGGGCTGTACGTGTCAAAGCACTATACCAACCAAACATATCTTAACTGTCTTTCGGGCGCACACCGCTCGTCTGCCAAATATTAGACATCAGTCATATTAACCCCTTTGCTGTCAGTGGTGACAGGCCGCGTTTCTAAAAATCTTTGTTAACCCTTTGGTTGCAGGAATCACCTCGACAATAAAAACCGCAATAGGCAGCCGAAGGGTTAGTTGAACGCCAAAGAGCCGCAAAAGAATATAGATACTAAATGGTTTCAGCAAGAGGCATAGATCTTTATGAGCCTCCGCGAACGCTGGGGCTCATGAGGATCTATGCCTCTTGCAGTTGGCTGGAGTTCACATTTTCTCGGCAGTGAAGGTGCAGAAACAATAACGGTAGCAATTAATTGATAGAATAAAAAGCTGAACTAGTGACATAACATGCACACCTTCGCATTAACCCATTCAGCCCGACGGCCGTATTTCCCAAATTTTGGAGGCGTCATCAAAGGACTATGCATCAGTTGCAGGAGATGGATAGACCATGATAATTCAAGGGCAGTGCCAGATTAGCTTGGCGCCGACAGGCGCCATGCTAATCTGGCACTACCCTTGAATTATCATGGTCGACCCATCTCCTGTTGTAGTGCTTCAGGGCTGAATGGGGTAAATCAAAAGAAAAAAGAAAAAGATGGGGGGGGGGGGGGGGAAGAAGATAGAAAAACAAGCCAATTGCGTTCCGTTGTGCGTGCATACATGGATTAAGCCGCTAGTCTCATCTCGTAAAAAGAAAAAGTTATATGATAAGAACGAAAACAGGACTGTCAGGGGAATAATCACTCCTGTCATGTTTTTTTTTTTGTTTGTTGCAGGCACTGTCACATGAGATACATAGAAATGCGGGCCGGTCATGTGATAACAGACACATAGTTTTCTAATCTACCGCGTACCCACACACACAATAGGCATAACCAGAGAGAAGGACAATCTCCTATCTCTAGCTTTTTCTTCTTCTATGTCTCTCTGAATTGGAAAAGATATCTCTGTCTAGTGTCACGATGGTTTTATTTGGCTTTTTCAAGTCACGCGTGAAAGTCGCGATTTTCAGTTTAACCTATTCAGCACTGACGCCCTGCAGCAGGAGATGGGTCGACCATGATAATTCAAGGGCGAGTGCCAGATTAGCTTGGCGCCTGTCGGCGCCAGGCTAATCTGGCACTGCCCTTGAATTATCATGGTCGATCCATCTCCTGCAACTGAAGCATAGTCGTTAGATGACGCCTCCAAAATTTGGGAAATACGGCCGTCGGGCTGAATGAGTTAAATCCCTTCCCTGCCACTGTACGTACATTTGGATTCCGAAACCCGTGTTCGCTAAACGACTAAAAGCCACAAACTGTCCAAAGAACTATGAATGAGAAGTAAATAGAGGTATAGATCTTTAGGACTAGCCCCCGCAGTCGCGGGGGCTCATGAGGATCTATGCCTCTTCCAGTTGGATCGCCTTCGCATTATCTCGTTAAACCCTTTAACTGCCAGTACACACGAGTTGTGTTTCTAACGTCATTGTCAGTTCAACGTCAATGAACACCTGCCCTTTAAAATTAAAGTACCATTACGCAGAAATCTGAAGACACATTTCAGCACCATTTGTGTCTGTTGTGCCTTGTCGACACACGTAATGAACTTTAAAAGCAGTTGGGACATGCAACAAAAGCACACGCGTAATCGCACTTATTTATTCTGCGCTTCCGTTATCGTGTCAGTCTATTTTTAGCTGTTTTCTTACCGATAGCGTTGTATTTCTACAGCGGAGTGGAGTCATTGTCAGGTTACTTAATATAAAGACGACGTGTGCTGAAGCAGATTGTCCTGTGTCTAAATGAACCATAACTAGGCCTGTGTGTAGCGTTTCATAACCATCTTTTACAGATGTGTATCTTTAAACAATTACGGCGGTAGTGGGCCTTTAAGGAACACAGATGCAAAACAGGGCTAGCAATAGGCATAGAACCACATGCGCCTCATGTGGTTCCATGCCTCTTGCAGCTGGGTGGTGTTAACTATTTTTCGGCAAAGCGGTTAAACCTGTTTCATGACGCAAGAATCGATTAGGTCAGGAAGCTATATACCAATCCCTTTTACGATGTCCTGTAACGCAATACAAAACAGTAGACAATACTACTACTACTACTACTACTAAAACACATGAAGCGTGATTCCGGCAATGAATCACCGCGACAAAAACGCTACCGGCAACCAGAGTGATGAATTTATTTACTGGGCACCACCCATGTGCTGTCACGACTAATCCGTCTCTCGCGAAACCACTGCGATAAGAATAGTATCCCATTTGTTCGTGAAGGCGAAAGCTGCTTTATTACGTCACACGCACCACTAAACACAATCCTTTAACCAGCAAGTTCCATCAGTCGCAGGGGCTCATGAGAATCTATGCCTCTTGCTGACCATGCTCGGCTCCACTTGTTCCTTTGCAGTTAAAGGTCTTATTTCGCAGTCACAAAAAAAAAAAAAAAAAAAAAAAGTAAATTGAATGGCGCATCGCAATGTTTAGCTACTAATTGGGCACGCTGCCAATTTGACGCTTAGTTGACTCCGCTGTAACCGCTCTTTTGTCGGAACTAAACGAACCGTACGTGCACTGGTCTGTGATTAGAAACCTTACGGTTTCCAGCTGTAACGTCCACAATCACAGGACAGCATACCCAGGGCGCGAAGTCTGAGTTATGTAAGATTATTCGAAGCCATATTAGTGAATATGATTGTGATGTCACGGCAAGCGAACAATGCTGATGTTGTTCCTGTTTTTGCTCTTGTTGAATAATACGACAATGAGGCCCTATATTCTGAGAGTATGTAATTTTCGGAGACTTTGAATTTTCTGAAACATCGTAAAATCTTTAAGTAGCTCCGGTCTGATGCCTCGTCTTTCATATCAACCTCATTGCTGCAAATAAGTCTCTTTTTTTTCTTTCAGACCATCGTTCGGTTAGTGTTATACACTTTAATAAACAACAAATATGGACTCACTCAAATTAGTACCATCAATGACGAATTGACCATGCAAGCGTGCATCTCTGGTTCAGTTCGTGACGCTTTGCAGAAGATTTGTAGAACTTAACCGTTTTAGCTCCCACGCAACACATCAGGAGATGAATCGACCATGATAATTCAAGGTAGTGCTAGATTAGCTTGGCGCCGTCATGGTGGATCCGTTTCCTGCATTTGTTACATAGCCATTTTGGTGACACCTTCAAATTTTGAGAAATGCGGTCTTGGAGTTAAATGGGTTAATGCGCACTTCATTATGGGTACCAACGGATGTGGGAGAGACGCCCGGCTTGATAACAACATGTTTACGTCGGAAGATTGGCGAGTAAACGGCGGATGGCGCCGCGCATGTCACGTCACAACATGACATCAAGTCTTAAGCCCATGACCTGTGTCGTTTTCATCACAGGGAATATTAGGCCGAACCCGCTCAGTGCCAGTTGACGCAGACACTTTCTGCATTTTTATTTTTGTTAATTCAACACCAGCATGTCCTCGCTTTCCCAGGAGCGTGGATTCAAAGTGGTGTCAGCAAGAGGCATAGATCCACATGAGCCCCCGCAAATGCGGGGGCTCATGAGGATCTATACCTCTTGCAGCTGGGCGGGCTTTCAGATTTTTCTCGACACTGAACTAGCTACACTATACTATAAAGGCACATTGGCATATTGTGTTGCAAAATCATTATCGTTATTATAATCATAATTATTATCGTTATCAGTATCATTTACATTTACAGATCAAATTGTATTGCAAACTCATTATCAATATTATAGTCATAATTATAATCATGACCGTGATCATTTACGATTATAGATATGTCCTTTGGCCAAGCTGTGAAGAGTATTTCAGGATTTGCAAAAAAAATATGCGGAAATTCATCAGCAGGGCCAACAAATAACAGATGTACGATATGCCGAATCACAACGTCCTGTCCAGTGGATCCGGTCCGATATGATCCGATGTCGCATGGGATTCACCAATATCCTGCATGTATCTCGCAAATTTGCATGTGTCTCATTGCTATTCAAGGCAGCAGCGACAGTCGATGGTCAAACTAATAAGACCGCGTGCAACGTTGTGGAAGTATGGTATATTTCTCTGGGGAGAGTGGTGGGTGTGGGTTGGGGTTGGGGGCTGAGGAAAAGGGGAGAGTGGTTGGCAGTGGTCGGGGGATACGAGGTGGGGAGGGGAATGAAAGAAGGTGGGGGGTGGGGGTCTGTTATGGGCGGTGGGGCGAGAAGGGTCCCTGGCAGATTGTGGGCAGCCCAATAAAGGCAAGTTGATTCCGGAAACATTATACCTGTTGTTCTTCACAGGAGATAGATCGAGACTACGAAAGCATAAGGGTACTCCATCCAAATGCAAGAGGCATAGATCCACGTGAGACCCCGCATTGCGGGGCCCATGAGGATCTATGTCTATTGCTGACCCTACTGATCCACGTTCCTTAGATTACTGAAGCTCTTTGGCGTGGAATTATCGAAGATTTCAGAGACACTCTGTGTCCGATGGCAGGTAAGAGATCCAGTAGCGACGTATTCTTGAGACTGTCGCAATGTACAGAAGAGGGCGAGATTTTTACATTGATATACATAGTAAAATCTCGTTCTCTCGACCAAAGCCTGTGGTTGGGTTGGGTCAGTGCGGACCCGCCAGAGACAAATAAAGTGCGATATGAGACCTGACAGACAGATTCGGCGCAGATCGATGGTCTTAATTGGTCGTGCGCTGACCGCACAGGGGAAATGACCAGTCGGGGAACGGACCTACATTACAATCTGACCGTCAGTGTGAGTCGCGAGGAACACAGATTATCATGAGGCTCTGCAGCCTGATGAATGTATGCCTGACGCTGGAAGGCATCAGTCTTATTTACATCAAATTTTAAAGTCCCCCTTGAGTAGGCTCCTCAACCGGGGGACTGACCTACAATGCAAACTGACCGTTTGCCGGACACAGGAGTGTCTTATTTTCCGTCTGCAAGAGGCATAGATTCTCATGTGCCTCATGTTGCGTTGTTCGTTGTTTGTCCAAGGGCTGAAAAAGATAGACGTAAAAGTTGAAGAAAATGATGGTGTATTTTCATCATTTTCTTCAACTCTTACGTCAATCTTTTCCAGCCTTTGGACAAACAACGAACAACGCAACTGACTGAAGAACAACACAGCTGACAGCGCCGGACCCAGCGTCTGCAAAAGGCATAGATTGCCATGCGCCCCTGCATCGCACAAGGGCTTATGAGAATCTATGCCTCTTGCTGATGGGTACCGGGTCGCAACTACATCAACGTGGGTGTTTGTTGTTCAGCCGGTGGAAGAATGGAAAACAATAAAAACTGACCGCACGGTGGACGGGGCAGGGTCCTAATTTCCTGACTATTGATTAGTCTCATTTTATTGTGAAGTTGGTTTTGTGTGTGTGTGTGTGTGTGTGTGTGTGTGTGTGTGTGTGTGTGTGTGTGTGTGTGTGTGAGTGATGGTGTGTGTGTGTGTGTGTGTGTGTGTGTGTGTGTGTGTGTGTGTGTGTGTGTGTGTGTGTGTGGCGATGTCGAGGGGTGAGGTTGGGAGGGTGGTGGTTGAGATAGACAAGTTTGATCTCCAAAACGAAATCTATCTTTTCTTCATGCAGAGAAACCGCTTCTTATATTTATCAAAAGGTCATGAAGGCTATTGTTATATTTTACACTATCTCGCTCATTGGTGTAGCAATCACATCTCCGAGTGATGGATTTGAAAGCAAGCTTCCAGGCTTCCTAGTTAGTAAAACGTTCTTGGTCTTACACAGCTGTGCGCGGGCCGACTAATTAAGGCCGATGTTAGACCAAGCACCTACTGATTGGAGTTTTTTTTTTTTTTTTTTTGCATTTGTCTTCCCTTTTTCTCATTTTGATGTTGTTATTGTTGCGTATTTGCACATCACGTGTCCTATGTAATCTTTAAGTCCAGCGATTTCAGTTCACAAGTCCTTAATGATGTCAACGTTCGTCACGAATCACATTAGCCCCGTCTCTCCTGCAGTCAGATAGGTCATAATATTAAATTTCACTCCATTGGTAGGCATTACGTACATGTCACGCAGATCGAAACACCATAACAGCTGTGCGGTAAAACCTTAATAGCCTTGCGCCTGTTCATTAAAAAAAAAAAAAAACACACACAAAAAAAAAACAACACACGACGTCTGCTTTGTTTTAATGAACGCACTTCGATGTTCTTTATGGCAAAGATTTCCATTTTCACCTCGACAGCCTTATGGGTCACAAATGAACCTCTTCACTGCCGAGGAAAACGGAATATAATCCGAACTGCAAGAGGCATAGATCCTCATGAGCCCCCGCAGTTGCGGGGGCTCATGAGGATCTATGCCTCTTGCTGACACTTTTTTGTATCTGTGTTCCTGCGACAGCTGAGGCTCTTTGGCGTTGAACTAGCAAAGATTTCAGAAATACAGCCTGCATCCACTGGTATTGAAGGGGTTAACGTCGTCTGCAAAACACTGGCTGTCTCGGGAATGCGGATAGATGTGTGCCTGCATGTAGAATTTTCTGCTATATTCTCTCCGCACAAGACGCAGAAGGATGGCTGGATCGACCGTGATAAAGCTCAATGCTGAAAAATGGTCAGATAAACTCTGCTTCCAAGTTGCCTTAACTCTTGTGCCGTCGATAACTTGAACGCATTTTGTGTCGATGATTCCCGCAGGAATCATCGCAACAAAAAGTGCGACCGGCAGCCGAAGGGTTGAAAGCTCAAGGATTGTTCCCGATCGACCGCGATAGTTTAAGGGTGGTGTCTATAGACAGCTCTGCGGCTATATTTCAAGGGTAGTGCCTGATTAGCTTGGCGTTTGAGGCGCCAAGCTAATCTGCCACTACCCTTAAACGATTACTGTCGATCCAACCCCTAGCTGTTGTCTTAAAGTAGAAGAGTTACGACCAGCAATATTATTGAATTCCCGCCGCAGCCGAGAGCAGACCATCAAATTTGGCGAGTAGAATCCCCAGAGATGTCTAGAATTTCTGTGACGGAGCGTTCTGCATGCAAGCCGGGTTACTACTGCGCAGAGACAAAAACACGACAGGCACAATTTGTCTTGGACTTTATTGTATTGCTGCAGACGTTGCGCTCTGGGTTTTGGACTGACCAGAAAAAAGGACGACAATCGCATCTTTATAGCAGGAATAGAAATATAGGACCAGGATGGAACGTGTATGTTCCCACTCTAAGCCAACGAGTGTAAGAGCGGCAATCTGCTGAGCTAAAGGTCCTCAGGCCGATGTTTACATTTGCCCTGTTGAATTTCGTAACTGAAAAGGTGTTTATAAGCTCAACAGAGAGAGAGAGAGAGAGAGAGAGAGAGAGAGAGAGAGAGAGAGAGAGAGAGAGAGAGAGAGAGAGAGAGAGAGAGAGAGAGAGAGAGAGAGAGAGAGAGAGAGAGAGAGAGAACGAACGAACGAACGAACGAACGAAACTTTATTTTCCAAGGATTGAGATATTAGGCGCGCAGGCCTTTCTTACAATCTGTCCTTGCTAAGCTACTTTAAAAAAAAAAGGGAACACCAACCAAAACAACAAAAACTAACTAATAATAAAGGACACACACACGCATACACACACGCACACATACATACATATATATGTACTCGTGCACATGCGCACTTTTGTACATCCACATACACACGTACGTGCGCACATAATTATCTAACATATAAGTAGGTATGATATTTTGTGTACTATCAGAAACAAGTTAGAAAACAGAACAAACAATTTGGAGGCTAGATGGGGAAAAAAAATAGCAAAAATGTAAAGACATGAAGCGTATTATGTCGAGAAAAAAAGAAGAAGAAAGGATCAGCATAACGTTGTCTTAGAAAGGTAATCATGTACTCTACTTTTAAACAGAGAGAGGGACGTGGTTTGTTGAATATTGGGAGGAAGTGAATTCCATAAAAGAGCACCTGAATAAGACAGGCTAGATTTGAACAGGTCTATACGGGGCCTTTTTATAGAGAGACTGTTCCTGGAGGTGCTGTATTTTTTTTCAGTTGGCGAAAAGAGCCTAGATAAGTAAGGTGGAGCTTTCTCGTTAAGAATTTTGTGCTTCAGTACACATTTGTTTAGTGCGAGGTGCTTAACCAGAGTCCGATGGCCTGCAGCTTGGCATCAGTGGATAAAGACGGATCAGGGAGGATAAGCTTAGCAGCGCGCTTGTATAATGAGTTTATCTTCTTGAAGTGATTTTCACTGCAGCCATCCCATATTGTTGAGGCATAATCAATGTGTGGTTTAATGTAGGCATTAAAAAATAGTTTGCGCGTCTTAAGGTCAATGATCGTTTTAAGTTTGGAAAGTAAAAACAACTTTTTGGACAACTGTTTTCTCATATAGTATAGGTGGTTATGCCAGCTTAGATCATCATCTATTATTACTCCAAGCAGGCGGTGTTGACTGACCTGCTCAATTGGGATGGAGTCCAAAGAAAGGTTGAGTGATGGAGGTTTGAGCTGATGTTTCTGGCGGGTTGTAATAAGCATGCTTTTTGTTTTTGTGGGATTTACAAGCATGCGATTTTCATTACACCACCGAGAGACTTCATGAAGACTCTCTTGAAGATTATTTGCAATTTCAGGCACAGTTTTACCAGCGGAATGTAATGTTGAGTCGTCGGCAAACATGTCACACTCAGCCGCAGTACACGTTACATGTAACGGTAGATCGTTAACGAAGATACAGAACAGTAGTGGGCCTAAAATAGACCCCTGGGGCACTCCATACTCCACAAATTGTTCAGAAGAACATTTTCCATTGACGTAGACTGTTTGTGTTCTTTTTGTAAGATAGGAGTTCAGAAACGAAAGAGCCGAGGGGCTCTTTTTGTTTAAGTAGGTGGCAAGCTTTTTCAATAAGATGGTATGATCGATAAGATCAAACGCTTTTCTTAGATCCAAGAAGACAGCACCAGCCATTTTATTATCATTTATGCTGTTGACCCACGAATTCACTATTCGTGCGAGTGCAGTGTGGCATGAATGCTTGGGACGAAAACCTGACTGGTAATGATATAATAGGGACCTTTTTTCAAGAAATTCCAGAAGATGTTTGTGAACATGCTTTTCCAGAGGCTTCGAGAGAACTGACAGAAGGGAAATTGGGCGAAAGTTATTAATTTCAGAAGAATCGTTTGCTTTAGGAACAGGCACTATTTTTGATTTTTTGAAAGCTATTGGGAAGACATTTTTTTGTATACATAGGTTATAAATATATGTTAGAGGTTCCACTATGCATGGTTGCGACAGGTCAAGGATATATCCATTGATACCATCACTGCCTGAAGATGCTTTCTTTTTTAGGATGGAAATGTATTTGCCTACCTCGTGTACAGTAATATCAGGGATGGCGAAAATATCATCTGAGGACAATCTTTGCTTACAGAACTTTGTTAGCTTCTCTGGTGTGGAATATATCGACTGATTGCGATTGTGAGAACTGAGTAAGTCTTTGGGGGCTGATAGAAAGTGGTTAATAAACTCCTCAGCGGAGAGATTTTCTGGAATGGTATTGCACTGTTTACGCTTGTTGTTGGTAAGCGTATTAAGTGCTGTCCAGATAGAGGAAGGGTTTTGTTAACTGTTTTGGTTATAAAAGATCTCTGCGCCTCTCTAATTAAGTACTTAACTTTATTTCGCAATCTTTTAAATTCATGAAAGTTCTTTTCTTTCTTAGCCTTATTTCTATCATCCATTGCTTGTTTGATTTCGTCGGTTATCCATGAGGGAGGCTGGCGGGATCGGACAAGCTTTCTTCTTACTGGCGCATGTTTGTTTAGCACCCCTAGGAACAGATTAAGTAAGACAGAGACAGCCTTATCTGGGTTGGTACAATTGTACACATCATGAAACGGTGTAAGGCTAAGATCCTGTAGAAAAGCATCTTTGTTTAGTTTTTTAAAAGACCTATAGGTAATGTACACATGCTGATCCCTCTTTTCAGTGTTCAAGTCAAGAGAGAGAGAGAGAGAGAGAGAGAGAGAGAGAGAGAGAGAGAGAGAGAGAGAGAGAGAGAGAGAGAGAGAGAGAGAGAGAGAGAGAGAGAGAGAGAGAGAGAGAGAGAGAGAGAGAGAGAGAGTTTCCTGAACTCACGAATCAAACCGCAATCACGCAACTAACCAACCAATCAGCGAACAAACGAACGCACAAACGAACGAACGAAAAGCCTCAGACCATGACAGCTCATTGAATTGTAGCATGTCTCATTCGTTTTATGTCCAACGTCACCGACTGTATGACTGATCAAGGGTTGTTGTCTGTTTGGCTTGGCGCCTGGACAGCCAAACAGACAACAACCCTTGAGCTGTCATGGTCGACACAGATTCGTCACCACAACTTCCCATGAGATGATTCAAGTATGTGACCAGTTTGGCTCTGAAACTGAAAGGGGTGTGATATCTATAAAGATGGAGAAGAGGGAACTTCCGCCGGAAATAGATATTCTGCGAGAACTTTTGACCTCTGATTAAGCGGGGAACATTTCGTGAAACGGACAAAACCAGCAGGAAAGTTGAGACTTAATCAGCTAAGATGTCCAGACCGCCAGTATATGTACAAGCGGTGTTGGGTTTAGGTCCACATCTGAACGAAAACCACTGTTGCTTCTCAAGAATGTATTAGCTGGTGAGTACTTAGTTAGTAATTCCTATTTACACCCCCCCCCCACCCCTCTTGTACGTGTAGTGATCGGGGACTGGTGAGTACGCCTGGACTGTAGCTTATGTAGTATAAACATTCACAAGGATGAGCACACAGGTTATCTCGTTTGATCTGCTACGCGTGATCACGAGTAGCAGATCAAACGAGATAACTCGTGTGACGGTCGAACTCACAAGCCACTTAATCAAATCTCGCTGTTAGATGTCTTCAACAATTTCTCGCCCTTGAGCACAGTTCGTCCATCCATCCGTCCGTCCGTCTGTCCATCCATCCATCCATCCACTCACCCATCCACTCATCCATCCATCCATCCACACATACATACATCCATCCACCCCCACCCCTCATCCACCCATCCAATCCACAAACCAGTCAGACCGATAACCGTGGGCTCACGGGAATGTAGGTTTGATGGCGACGAACGGGAGTGGATGAAATACTGTCCCATGAGTGTCAGTACCACGGCACTGTGTTCCGGCTTCCGGGCCATTGCATTCTGGCGCGCGACGGTTTTACGAGAGAAGGGACAGGCTATGGTGACAAATGCACACATTAGTGTACAGCTTTCCAGAACTGTCCGGTGTTCACTCAGTCATCCAGCTTCCTGCAAGCACCCTCCGTTTTCAAGTGTCTAACGTCTTCAATGCAGAAAGACAGCGAACAACACCCAAATGCAAGAGGCACATCGGTCTTCATGAGCCCCCGCATATGCGGGGGCTCATGAAGATATGTGCTTCTCGTGGTTAACCACATTCAAAATTTGTGTGTCTCAGTGTATCTGCGATTATTTTTACAATTCCGTGCAGTGAAAGGGTTAAGAAACTCACAAAAGTGTGTATGTCTACGACAAGAAATTCTAATCATTGTAAAGGTCGGAGAAAATAACCCAACGAAGGAAAAAAGCACGCTTAGAAAAAAACAGCTCCAAAACAAGTGTATTGTAACTGTCTTGTCTAAGCGCGCTTCTTTCTTCGTTGGGTTATTCTCTGTTGTAACTGTTTTGTCTAAGCGCGCTTCTTTCTTCGTTGGGTTATTCTCTGTTGTAACTGTTTTGTCTAAGCGCGCTTCTTTCTTCGTTGGGTTATTCTCTGTTGTAACTGTTTTGTCTAAGCGCGCTTCTTTCTTCGTTGGGTTATTCTCTGCATTTTACACGCTTGGCAGTCACCTACCTTTTTGGTCTGGATTTTTTTCTTTCTTGATGAAGTTGTTTATTTCCTGTAATATTTTATCGTGCTGGGTCAGTCGTCTACATAATCAGGTTATATCATAAATCTATTACTATAATAGTAATAAACTTATGGTTGCATAGAACGGAATACTTAGCCTAAATTTCTTATTTGTGACTCCTTTGAGTATGTAATTTCACTAAACCTTGACCCAAAAAGTAACAGTGCAAAACGACAAAAACAACAAACCCGAAACACAAGAAACAGTGGACAACAGCAATACTAGCCCTTCCAAAGCGTGTATTGTTTAATTTGTTCTTTGAGAATTCCTAAAATGGGGCGGTCCGTGGCGCAGTGGTTAAGGCGCCTGCCACCAATGCCAAAGGTGCGAGGTTCGAAAACGGGTTTCGGCGTCGGACTTTTCGCCTCTGGTAAGTGTCACCGTTAATTCGGGCGGACCGTCGGGAGTTCTTTCTCCGGGTACTCCGGTTCTTCCACCCCCCCCCCCACCCCCCCCCCCCACCCCCCACACTTTGGTACCGGTTTCAGGCCACTTTACAAATTTCAAATACAAGCGATCAAAAATCTCTGTGACTTCAGTAGCTGAACTGGCTCTTCGTCTGTCTTGTACTGTGTTTGTCTTAAATGGCGTAAATCCGTGTCTGTTACGTGAGTGTGCGTGTTGAATCGATTTGCCCAAAAATTGAGAAAAAGCGCCTATATAATAACGGTATTATTATTATTATTATTATTATTATTATTATTATTATTATTATTATTATAAAATTTCACGGACTCGATCACTGTTAAAAATCATTAACTGTAGCACTAAACTTCTAATCTAGTCCAAGTATTAGCTTAGAGTTCACTGGCACCAGGATGATCGAAGACCAATGGCGAAGAGCTTCCAAGCGGACAAATCTTTCTAAATAGCTGACTGCGGCGTTACACTACACTGATGAACTTTGAATCAGCTCTCTAGTTGGTTGCGAGCGTCGCACATTGTGATGCATATTCAAACAGCGTCTACAACAACGCAGCCCAGAGGTTCACCAGACTTAACCCATTCAGCCCTGACGCACTACAGCAGGAGATGTGTCGACCGTGATAATTCAAGGGTAGTGCCAGATTAGCTTGGCGCCGACAGGCGCCAAGCTAATCTGGCACTATCCTTGAATTATCATGGTCGACCCATCTCCTGCACCTGGTACATAGTCATTAGATGACGCCTCCAAAATTTGCGAAATACGGTCGTCGGGCTGAATGAGTTAAGTCTCTGGGAGGTTCTCGTGGGAAAGGGCGGGCAATTTGCCAGCAACAGATGTTCCCGACGGGATCAAGTGATCTCTGCTGGAGCCTTCCATAACGATCAATAGCCAGCGTGCTCATTCCACACGCTCACCACTAACCCCTTCCCTGCTACTGAACGCATAGTTTGTCCATTCGACCAAATGCCACAACCGTCCAAGGAACATGGAATACATATTGGTTTCAACAAGAGGCATAGTCGCGGGAGCTCATGAGGATCTATGCCTCTTGCAGTTGAATCGTGTGGATGTTTCTGAAGAGGTTAATTTTCCATTGCAAGAGCAGCTGCTTAAAACTATCCTAAGATTAAAAAATGAATCCAGAATAGAATTGCGTGTTGACAAGCTTGTCAGTCCCTTTTTGTTTGCGTGAGTTTGTGGGCCTCATTGAAACGTCTAAAATCGTCGACGCGTTTAAAACGATATAATAGTCTTCTTCGACACCTTTGGCAGGGTTGCGTTTAACACGAACACTTAGTAAACAATTAACATGAACAAAATGTTCACCTACTTGTTTGCGTTGATCCTGTTATCTATATCACTCACGCTAAGTTAACCCTTATCATTCAAAATACGCCAGTGTGTGAAATAAGTGTGACTAAAATAGTTCAAGGGTAGTGGGGAATAGCTTGGCGCCTATAAGCGCCAAGCTATTCTGGCACCACCCTTGAACTAAAGCCATTGGTCTATACTTATCTGTAAGTACTATAATGTAGCTTGCATATGGCAGTGTACAAATTTCAAGCTTTTCGCCTCAGTATGATATATGTATTAAAGGCCGCCCTGAGAAGTGACCATGATTTCAAATAGGCACAACTCCGCCAAATTTTAACATATTGTTTTAGAATTTTTTTTAGCAAGACTGTAGACTTAAGATTTGGCAGAGTCACTGAAGTTTATCTGTGCTTATCTGAAATCATGATCATTTTCAGCGGGGCCCTTAAAGACCCACTACCGCCGTAACTGTTCAAATATACCCTTCTGTAACAGATGGTTACGAAGCGCTACACACAGCTCTAGCTATGGTTCATTTAGACACAGGACAATCCAGTTCTGACTGACTATTTGGTTGTTAACGTCCTACAGCACTATGTGTGATCAAGGACGAAATCCAGTTCAGCACGGGTCGACCTTTTTCTTGGTCAACCTGACAACGACTCCACTCCGTTCTAGAAATGCAACCCTATTAGTACGAGAAACGGCTAAAATATATATTGACACGCTAACGGCAGCGCAGAATAAATAACTGCGATTACGCATGTGCTTTTGCTGCGTGTCCCAAATGCTGTTAAAGTTCATTACGTGTGTTGACAAGGCACAACAAACACAAATTAATGGCGCTGAAACGTGTCTTCAGATTTACGCGTAATGGGACTTTAACTTATTGTGAGAAGTATATAATAAGGGTTGATGTGAAGAAGTGTGAGCTGACGACAATGCAAACATTTTTAAAATTGTTCCGTTATATCGTTTCACATCAAAGAGCAAGAGAAAAACAAACAAACAAACAAAAAAACAACCGCTTAACCCCTTCACTGCCGAGAAAAAGGTAAACACGATCCAACTGCAAGAGGCATAGATCCTCATGAGCCCCCGCGACAGCGGGGGCTCATGAGGATCTATGCCTCTTGCTGAGTCCAATTTGTATCCGTGTTCCTTGGACGGTGTTGGCTTTTGGTCGTGAAATGAACCAAGATTTCAGAAGCAAGCATGTACGTATAGTGTACGCACAGTGGCGGGGGGGGGGGGGGGGGTTAAAGCAAAGTTTCGTGGGAGCTCTGTGAGTAGGTTCGTGCTTCCCACAAAAACCGAGTCACAAGGAAAACAACCCACTTTTATTTGCATGACCAACATTTAGTGGAGGTAACCGGTTTTATAGGCCCGAAGTCCCTCGGCTTTTAACCGCAATCTTGAGCTATTCCCAATTGCATTTACTCACATTTGGTCGTGCTGAACCATTTCAGTTGTTGAGTGATTTCCTTGGTATTTTAACCCTGTAGCTGTCGGTAGCGGTTTTTGTCGTGATGATCTCTGAACGAATCATCGCCACGAAAACTGCATCCGACAACCAAAAGGTTAACTGCAAAATGCGTTAACCTCGTTAAGGCCAGTGGTCGCGACAATTTGCGTTTCTGAAATCACTTTTACTTCAACGTAAGTTCAGATTGAACTTCTTTCATCTAAGGAACGTGGATACAACATGGAGCCAGCAAGAGGCATAGATCCTCATGAGCCCCCGCAGATGCGGGGGCTCATGAGGATCTACGCCTCTTGCAGTTGGGCGGGTGGTGTTCACTTTTTCTCGATAGACTTAAGGGTTAAACTCTGTTAAAGGAACTCGACCATGTTCATTTGAATTAACCACCGTTTGGTCGTGTTAACCACGCCAAAGGCATAATCTACTTTGCTTTGGTCATTGCATGAGGACCCCAGGGTTCCTCGGTGCTCCAGACTGTAGAATCTGATTTCGCCTTTAACGAAGACGATAGTCTGAAATCAAACGGTCTTCTTCGCCTGTAGGAAAAAAAAAAAAAAAAAAAAAAAAAAAAAAACACCACTGTACGTGTCAGTCATTTTTTTTCTCGCTAGAACGAAACACAGATCCTCAAGAGCCCTTTGCAGATTTACTCGTACATATTACGAATAGCCTTCAACGAAAAGGAAAGTCAGAAATCAAACAAACTTCTTCGCCTGCGAGGAAGAGAGAACCCACGGCGCTAACGACTACTTCTAGCTGAGAATGCTTGCAGGGGCCCATGAGGATCAATGCCTTTTGGAGTTTAGCGGCCGTCCGCTGTCAGTGTCCACCGTTTGATAAACGAGCAAGAAACTGCCCTTCGCCCAGTAACCCACTTAGTCCTGATTCACGGCAACAGGAGGTGGGTGGACCATGGTAGTTGAAACGGTAGTGCCGGAACAGCATGGCGCCTCTAGGCACGGTTGATCAATCGCCACAATGTGGACAGTTCTACATTGACCCCTACACTGCCGAGAAAAAATGAACGCCATCCAACCGCAAAAGGCACAGATCTTCATAAGCCCCCGCATTTGCGGGGGGGGGGGGGGGGGGGGGGCTCATGAGGATCCATGCCTCTTGCTGAAACCACTTTGTTGTCTATGACACTTGGACGGGCTGTGTGACTCTTTCTGGCTTTGAACTAACCCAGATTTCAGAAACACGGTCTACGACCTCTGACAGGATTTAACCCCTTCGCTGCCAGTGACCACGAATTTCGCGACTGACACGACCCCACGCTGACCGACATTCTCGTGAAGAACGCAGATGAAACGGGACCACATAAATAGGCTGAAAGAAAATAGGACGAACAAGAGACATAAATCCTCATGAGCCCCCGCGACTGCGGGGGCTCATGGGGGTTTATGTCTCTTGCAGCTGGGTAGCGGTCGCCTTGCCCCTGACAGTGAAGGGGTTCAGTCTCGGTGGTTCAATTGACCAAAATCTTTCCAGTCAGAAGAATTCTCAAAACAGGCTGTCGCCGCATTTCAGGCTGAAGATGGATGGAGTGACACCGTTTGAAAAGTCTCTGCGGGACTAAACACGTTTAAGAGCTACACGGTCGGCAATTGCCGAGTTCGGGATTTTTGTCCCCTGAAAAAAAAAACTTCACGACAGCTCACGAGACAGAGCGACCTTGGACAGACCCAGCTCGCAAAAGAATATCGGGTCGAAGTCTGCCGCAGTGGGCCCAAAGGCCCTTGCGTACTGGGGGAATCCAATTAATGCAATATACATATCTGTGTTATGGAGAATTGTGTAGCGGCTGCGCGTGTATCCATTTTGAAAACAGTCTTTTAAACCGAAAATGTAATAAACTGTGAGGTACTTGTCCTTTCTAAGCGTGTTTCATCCTTTATTGCGTTTCCCCCCCCCCCCCCCCCCCCCCCCCACGTTTATTGCTTATCGAGTGCCAGGCTACAATTACAAAAAGAAACAAGAAAAAATTAAACATCAGTACAATTTCATTTTTCACAAAGATTTTTTGTTGTTGTTTTTGTTTGCAATCATCTATTCGGTCAGTGGATGTGCCTTTAAATGCAAGAAAAATTCACTGACTGCGTGACTCCTGAGACTCTCTTCCTCTCGAAGACAGACGAGTCCTCTAACAAGGTCCTCTAACAAGGCCGGTCTGCAAACGAGTCCCCAAAGATGGCCACGGGGAGCAATGGTTTTAACATTAGATTAGGGCCCCGTGCCCTGTTGCTGTTGTACAGGTCAATTTTCACCAATGAAGTTTTGTGAAGGAAAAAAAAAAAAAAAAAAAGCCCTAGCAAAGCGAGAGTTTAGATGTGTGCTTAGAAGTGGGCTGGTCTGTGATTTTGGACCTTACGGCTGTAAGCCGTAAGGTCCAAAATCACAGACCAGCACACAAACACACGTGAATGGATTTTACTTTACCAGATTAGCGCGCTCCAACACGCCGTCTGCGAAGTATCGGCGCTCCAATAGAAGTCAGTTCAGCAGTGAATTTCTTCGAAACGAGCACAGCGACACGCACTACATGTGTACATCATTATGTGGTGCTCTTCGATGTATACTCCCCTTCCTTTTATTAAAATATGTGTATGTATAAAATATTATTACTAACCCATCAGCGGTATATCGGTTTAAAATAATATTACTAATCATTATAAAAGAACTAAGACTCGTGCTAAACTCGGTGCTGATCATGACGGTCGTAAAGTTTTAAAGTTTTAAGGGACGATTACACAATGCTTAAGGCAGTTAATGATCACGACACCAATGGCATTGTTGATAGTCAGGTGAGATCACGATGACACGACCACTCGATCCCCCACCCCCAACGTATCCAGTTCTTAACCTGTTTCAATGACAGCACTCTCCCACCTTTCAAATTATCTAGTTTAAGTGAAATATCACACGCCATCGCTTCTCCGCTCCACTACCCACCCACCCCCGGCTACCCCGACACGACCATGCTTTTTTTTTTTTTTTTTTTAATGCATTGCATCAACGCAGCAAAGTTAAAAAAATGCAGCAGCAGCTACGCAAGTTTCACAACTGCGTGACAGTTTTTACTCAATGCTGTCTGGAATGTTCGATTTTGCCGCGACAGATCTGGAGCTGGCCCAAAGACACACATTGATCCACATGGAGGTACTCGGGTGTGTAGATCTGTCTGCTTGCAAACAAGCCCTCAACAACCCTCGTTTTCTGGAAGCTGCCTCAAGTCTGTTCCTGTCCGTCTGTAAGAGGCGTGGATTCTCATGAGCCCCTGCAATTGCAGGGGCTC
Source organism: Semisulcospira habei (assembly GCA_036245525.1). NCBI lineage: Eukaryota > Metazoa > Mollusca > Gastropoda > Semisulcospiridae > Semisulcospira > Semisulcospira habei. The sequence goes on from BTPG01000003.1 coordinate 166,333,289, forward strand.
ATGAGAATTCATGCCTCTTGCTGTTAGATTTCTGAGTGCATGTGTATTTATATCTTCTTGGGCAGCAGCATACAACTCATCCGCTCGGTCCCTTAGTGCACCATGTCCTTGTGACAGAGGTACAAATTCCAGGAGGCACAGACTCACGTGAGCCCCTGCCGCTGCTCTACACCTCCTGCAGGTTTTTGTTTGCATATGTTACACCTCAGAACGAGGAAGTGATCAAGGTTTATATTACGTCGAAAGTTTGTTCACACAACTGATGTGTGATAGGCACGCTGCAGGCAGAAGACGTTGTTTCAACTTTTAAAAAAAATTTAAAAAAATCTAGGCATGTGGGGCTGCGTAGGAGGTAGGTACAGGGAACATGAGTTTTCCGTGTGAAGTCAAAAGGCAGAGTCATAGCCTAATAAAGACAAAATATTATAAGAAACTAATTGCGAATAGTAGCGAATAGTACCACAGTCGGTGATTGCTCTTTTTTGTTGTTGGTTTCCTGAATTAGGTGAATGGCCGTTGTGTCGCATTTCAACTAAAACACCCTAGTGTTCCCAGCTAAGGCAGAGAGTTTCCATAGCATGCTCATGAATTATTATCGTAATCAATGACGTCTTTGATCTAATAATAGAAAACGACATCACCACCAAACCTGAGTGATTGCTACTCCAATGACGTTATATTTTGGGATGTGTCGTCAGTTCGTGTGCTGAATTGTTTTGTAGGTAAGCTTTTGAATGAGTATTATGTGTGTGTGTGTGTGTGTGTGTGTGTGTGTGTGTGTGTGTGTGTGTGTGTGTGTGTGTGTGTGTGTGTGTGTTTGCTTGTGTGTGTGTGTTTTCCCGAAAGTTACAGAAAGCGGCCACTGGGAACGGTCAATTAATATTGAGGTATCACTGAATATGCTGCATGTATAAAGTCCACTGTTGCAATTAGTTTCTTTGTTCAGTGTAAGGGGTTTACAGTTTACTAACACTCTCAGGTTGTGTGATACGAGAGTGTCATTATATCTCAACGCGATAAGTACTAATTCACAGCACCTATTTATTATCATTTTTATTTCTTCTAGTCTCTGTAAAATAATACCATGTCTTGTTTTACGGAGAAGAAATAGTGTGCATTGGTACACATCGTAAAAACACATTTCTCTACCCCAGCCTGTGACCATTCAGGACTTGATATTCCTGCGACCACGCAGCTCCACGTCTAGCTGGTGTGTCTACAGGAAGGTCTCCTTCAATTGAGACGATTTCGGGAAGTCAGAAGCAGGTCAAACTTGTATGTGTTTTTTTCGCGTAAACAGTGAATTAAAAAGCTGGGAAAACATGCGATATGGCCGAAAATTGCACGTGTTTCGGCAAAAAACATTGGATTAAAAACATGGACAAACATAAGACTATCAAAACTGTACGTGTTTCCACGAAAACAGCGATTAAAGCTGGGACAAACATGCGATATGGTCGATAATTGCACGTATTTCGACGAGAACGGTGAATTAAAAACGCGGAAAAACATGCGAAATGTTCAAAATTGCACGTGTGTCGACGAAAAGAGTGGATCAAACGCCCGGACAAATGCAATATCGTATGTTTGTCCGGGCTTTTAATCCACTGTTTTCGTCGAACCGCGTGCAATTTTCGAACTTCTGATTTAAGGAAAATAAAATAAAATAAAATAAAAAGGGGCAGTAAAATAAGTCTGGTTTCAAATTTGTTCCAGAGAAGAGGAAATCTGCACAAACGGGAGTAAATCCATTTTTGTGAAAAGCAAGATTGAAAAAAAAAAACCAAATCTCGCTTTGCACTAAAAAAGACTCACTGTCTATTGCTCGCGCCGGGCATATCTTTTACTTAATGCTGCAAGGGTAAAAAAAAAGCGCAAAACATCCAAATTGTGCTGGTCTGTAAATTACGACCTTAGGGTTTCACTCGTACAGTCCAAAATCACACACCGGCACAAACTTTCCGAGTCGTAATTAAATCACTTTTCGCCGCATTAAAAATATGATAGCAACCAAGAGGCGTAGGAAACATTAGGACACCGACATTGTAGGACCTGAGTATAGTATTCTTTCTTGGGCAAGAAGTAGGACCCACATATTGGGTAAGATAGTGTCAATCATAATTTAAAAAAAGAAATAAATTAAATAAATTATATTAAAAAAAAAACCACCACCTAGTAATCCCATTCCCTGCCGAGAAAAATATCACGATCCAACTGCAGGAGGCATATATCCTCATGAGGATCTACACCTCTTGCTGACGCCACTTTGTATCCATGTTACTTGTACTGCTGGGGCTCTTTGGCGTTAAATTAACAAAGATTTAGAAACACAGTCTGTATAGGTCGGCATTTAAGGGGTTACTTATTGTTTGGAAAGGCGCCAGAGCTCATCAAGCGCAATTCATGAGCTAGCAAAGTCAATCCACTTCTTCGTAACTCCCCTCCGACCATTTCGAGTACGTGCGAACTAGTCAATTCTAGTCGGAAACGAAGGGCTTACACTGCATTAGGCGCCAGACTGTTTAAACAATGAGTCGGGTTCGAAAGAGCGCTACGGAATACACCCCATGGACGCAGAGGCGATGAGACAGTGGTGGAGTTGACGAGGAGGGAGGGGGCGGGAGTCCCCGAGTGGTGATGCGAGTGGTGATGCCGGCGTTAATTTCAATAACTGTAGTCTATCAGTTTCCGTGGACTCTGGCCCCAGGTCGTCCCGGCGCTAATCGATGAAACAAGCCACACGCTTAAAACCCCGCGAGCCACTGCCTACCTCCGAAGAGCAGGCATGAAAAATAAGTCTGCCCTTATTTGACAAAAGCCAGTATGTCCAATTGTTGAGAAAAGTGAGATTAAATTTCATTGTGTTTCAACGAGAATCTCGTTTTTCTCATAAATGCACAAACTGCCTTTTATGGCGAAAGTCATACATGGCGATGACCAATGTGTCCATTTTTGACAAAAGCAAGATGTTTTATTGATACACAATGAAATATAACTCATTCGAGACGTGCCGCCTCCGGATACGCGGCATACGCCGCGTATCTGGAGGCACACGTCTCGAATGAGTTAATCTCTCTTTTCTCAAAAATGAACATGCTTTTGTCAAATAACGGCAGATATAGGGTCCGAGTTGACATCTGTTTTACTGAGAAATACATATCCTACCTATACAAAAACGCGTATGTATTCTCGTGAGACCCCTGCCTGAAAACAATCCTGACAACGTTTGCCTCTTTTAGACAGGGTCGGACGTTGAATTGGTCAACTCTTTCGCGACATGCCGCATCCGGATACGCGGCGTAAGGCCGCATATCCGAACGCGGTACGTTTCGGGTATATATGTTAAAGATTCGATATTATTGTATGCGTAGCCGAGTTGACATTTTCTTCTGAATAAAAAAAAAACAAAATAAACGTGATTTTAAAAAAAGAAGCATGATCTAGTAGGTGGCCTGAATTCCTACAGGAATCACCTCGACCAAACTGGCGGCAATTTTGTTCCAGAGAGGAGGAAATGCTAATATCGTTTCCTCGCCTCTGCAAACAACATTGTCTAATTTTGACCAATCCGCTGGGGACAAGAGTGGCCCGTGCAAACCCCAAATGCTTTGTTAGTCTGTGGTTCAGGAGCCATTCATGAGAGAACTTAATCCAACGCCAGCTACTAAGCAAGATACTTCGCTATAGCGGAGCACCTCGCTTAGTGGCTGTCGCAGGGCTAAGCTCACTCATGCAACTTGCCCTGCACGTCTGCCGGGGTTGTAGAGGTTCGTGAAAATACTAGCCTCTTCCAGACAGCCGGCGGCTCGATCCACGCAGTTTACGTCACACTGGTTGCCTCCCTCTTAGAGAGTAGACAGACAACCAGCATCAGTTGACGTACGACTTCGGATAGAGAAACCGTCAGTCAAACAAATCATTGGCTGGTCCTCCACTCGGTATGAGATGGGCGATTCCTCCCACTAACACAGACACGCTGAATTAACTTTTCAATGAACGCAATCAGACGGTCTCGTCTGGGCTCTAACCGAGACAATTCCACTGACCAGCCATGCGTGCATGTGTGTCATTGTTTAACCCAGTGAAAACGGTACTCTCGCAAAATTCCTGCATTTACGGTCAAATGTATGATCAATCCAAACGTGTAAGCGTGGGCCGGCTGGTCTGCGAATGAACGGTCATTGTCTAACTCGGTGAAAGGATGACCTCGCAGACTTTTGCCATTACCGTCAAATTCATATGATCCGCACGTGTAAGTACCGTCTGTAAGTACCGTCTGGTCTGCGACTGAACTGGTGCTTTTATTGTATGGCCTTGGGGCATAGGACGCGATCACCAAGTACTGTCATCTGCCATTCGGGGACTGAATACTTCGAAGTGGGATGGTTGTGGTGGTTGTGGGGTACTGCAGCGAACATGAACCCATCTGCAGGGGGCATAGATCCTCATGAGGCCCCGCACCTGCGGGTGCGGGGGATCATGAGGATCTACGCCTCTTGCTGGCCATATTTTCCATCCATGTCGTGCATCGAACAGATGGACTTTCATCACAAGATGTGCGGTGTGGTTTGGTGAAGTTTGAGAACAGCAGACAACACTTTCGTCGTCTGCAGGAGGCATAGAGGCATAGACGCTCATGAGTCTCCCCAGAGAGAGAACAATAGAGTCCCAATAGACAATGAATTCAATAGAGCCGCATCAGTCATTAATTTACATCATTTTTTAATATCAAAATTTTGTCCCCAATTTTACCCCCCGTTAATTCTAAATCAACCCTTTGATTTTAAAAAACTGACAAGCATGACTGATGCGGCTCTATTGAATTCATTATCTATTGGGACTCTATTGTTCTCTCTCTATAACTATTGTCTTTGTCAACACCTAATCATGAACCTGATCAAGTGATGCCAAGTGAAACTTAATACTTATTAACAAGTTGCAACTAACTTTTAGGAACCTGCAGAGGTAACCTTTAAGTGTGTTGCCATAAGAACTTATTAATTACTTACCCTAAGTTCTTACAAGTACTTACCCTAAGTTCTTACAAGTACTTACCCTAAGTTCTTACAACAACTTGACTCAAGTCCCAAGACACTGAGACAGATTTATCAAGATACAAGGACAATAAAAAAACTTTTTTTTCTCAGTAATACTCAGGTGGTGGTGCTGATGGGGTTAAATAATCAGGCACAAGTGGTGTAAATGACGTGTCATCTCTCTGCGAAGCATATGACAAAAATATTGATTGATTACCAAATCTGATTTTTATTTGTTTAAAAGATTGTGTAGTTTTTCTGTGGTTTCCTGAACACCGATCTGTTTCCCCATCTCTAAAAAACTAGCCTTCAGTTCTTCAACATTCACAGGAGATTGACTACGCATTTTATTTTGTATTTCTGACTTCTGTTTTTTGTAATTATTTAAATCATCCTGGACCCGCTTAAATTCTTCATCATCAATAAAATTATCATTCAATGCCTTACTGATAATAAGTTTCATACTGCTCAGCTTTGCACCAGCAAGCGTACTCAATGCTTCATGTTTCTGTAATTTTGTGTGAAACCTTTTGTTCAAGGCCTCCAAACCAAAACAAGCCAGGCATGTAGCAACGCTAACAGCCTCAACTGCTATTCCAGCCAAACTCCCAATTCCTGTGGCGAACAGAACGATACCCCCCACAGAACATGAAGCTGAAACTGCACCAATAGCCATAGAAGTGTTTTGAACAGAATTAAAAACGGTCTTATACCGTCTTTTGCACCGTGAGTATTTCGCCTCCTCACTCTCCAAATATTTCAAAGCTTCTGTAATATTATTTAATCTGAATGCATCTGCCTGTAATGTTTTATCTGAAGCAATTGGCATATGTGGATCAGGCGCAAGTGTTGTTTTAGTCGTCACATTTGTTTCAGTCGGATCAAGCGTTGGTAGTTGTGGATAGAAGTTTACCATTTTTTTTATTGACAAATATTTTTTTTTATTTAATCAGCAATTACATTTTGCAACTCTTCAAAAGTATACAATTTGCTGGCATAATAAAATGCAACAAGATCAATGTGTTCAAGGTTTATGTAAGTTAGACGAACAAAAGTTGTTTTGTCGACCACCACCTTGACAGCTGGAACACTGCTCGAAACATTAATAACATCAACATTTTTTGTAATAGCAATAAAGACCTTTGATGATTCTGTTACTGTTTCGTCCCATGTAAGTTTAATTCCTTGTGCAATTTGAGCCTCTTTAGCAGTAGCAACAGATTTCATGATAATTTCAAATACTATTGTCACTTCTCTAGCCATGACTAAGCTTGCTGGCATAAACACAACAGAAGTATCTGATCTACCCTTTCTAGTTGTAAGAAGATACCGCCGTTTCTCATAATTTTCAACTTTCAGTTTTTCTCTGCTATTGTTGTCTGGGGCAAAGCTTGGAACAAGGCTTACAATAAGCGGCCCAGAATTAACAACTTTCCTAAACACTAAGGCGCCTTCATCATCAGTGTATACATAAGGACTAATAAATTCCAACTTTATGTCCCAGACAATTGTGGGCGGTGGAACAGGTACAGGTGAAACCACCCACTTATTTCCCACATGTATTAAGTTGTAAGGCGCATTATTTACGGGTGGAGTAGGTACAGTAACATCACGTAGCTGACCAAGTTTAGGAATCTGTTTTTCACCGTCTTTCATGTCAACAATTACTTTCCTCTTGTACATGCCAAAGGAATCAAGTTCAAAACCATATATTTCTCCAATTTCTCCTTCCTTTTCAAAATCCTGTACGTCTGCCAAATCTTTCAACTCTGTAACCGGACACGCAACTGGTATGATTGTTCGCTTTGGACCAAGACCACTCATTTTTATAAACAAAAATAAAATTATTTAATTTCCAACACAACACTAAAATCATGCATAAGAACTGGTTTGTCATCCTGATTAGTTACAGATATACTCAGTGACTCAAAGAAACTAGAACCTAATTTCTTAAACTGTAAATTAGGAAATCTAACAACTACACTTTCACAATAGGGTGCAGTTCCAGTTGGTAAGCATCTCAACAAAGTTGAAGGCTTTCCATTGTGAACATTCTCAGATGTGTTTAGTTCTTTCAAATAAACATTTAGCACTGTGTGTACTGACAAATGAACAGGATATCTTCCAATTATTTTTTCTTTTTTTGGTTTTAGTAGTAGTTGTTGCCTTTCTGGACCTAACCATTTTGTCCAATCTTCATCTGGAAAAGAAATTATATTACCCATAAACCCAAGTAATTTTATAAGACTTAATGATAATGAATACTCACTACCTTTTGGAAAATCTAATGTAACAAGTAAGTTAGCCGGATTTAAAGTTGCTTTAATTTTAAATTCATTTTGTAGCCATTCAGCTAAAGTACAAAAGTCATAATACCCAGCTCGTAAAACATTAACTCTCTTTAAACTAGCAACAACAGATCCATCTATATAATAATCTGTATCATTTGTAACATTAAACCATTTTACTGTGTAAAACATTTCATGGATAGCTACAGCCTTGCTACCATCACGATTATCAATCCCATTAGTTAACCACACTGGTTTGCTTGTGTCAAGATTTGTTAAGGTAATAAACATTTTTATTATCTCATATAAAAAGGATGGAATTTAAATCACCAACCATTACCACTACAAACGCATTTCAATTTAATGTGGATGCCAAATATAATGTTGCACCTACTTATGAACAGAAAATAATTCAACTAAATCAGCTTGACATAGCTGTGTCTGACGCAAGCGTACAAGATCTATTCCAAGTGAAAGTACCCAACCCATTTGACCATTACCTAAACCCTCCAATAACAGATGACTCAACTGCAAGAAAGTGGTCTTCAAGTCCACTACAGATGTTTCAAAACCAACTCAACTTTGCAATACTATGTTCAACTACAGGCTGTGGTGTTTCATTCACAGATCATTTGAATCACTCAAACAAACTGATTAGGTCTGTGTATCATTTCCATGTTTATTACCAGCTTAGACGTATTCTGTCAGAACTTCATACACCACTACCAACTGAATCCAGTTTCAACAGGTATAACAACCCTATGGATATGAAAGCGTTTGAACGCATCTGTAATGAATTTAACATCAGTCCCCGGTATGACTTCACACAAAAACTTGATGATCACAAAGGCATGGGTACATTGTATTATGCTATGAGTCACAGACAATACCCTCAAGATTACTACCCTGGGTACACTTCATTCTCATCTAAATCTGAAGTCTGGATAGGATCAATAGAGCAGAAGCAGTCAAACGCATGGACCACATTTATTTTAGATAAATCTGATGGGTTTACTCAAGCAGGAGTCGAGCGCGTCAATGAATCTATCAGAACATATGTCTGGTGTTTACTAGGAGCACAATCACTAACAAAATCAAACATTTTGAATGGAAGTGGCAAATTTGAAGCACAAAAACAGTTTCTCGCAAACTTAGAAGACTCAATCAATTCAACAGTAGATCTCCCATCAAGCATACAGCGCTATCAAGACGTACTCAGATATGCCAGATCAAAAGTTGACTTTGTAGTTGGCATCGGGTTATACATGTTACCATCTGACCTTCAACTCCAAATGGGAACAATAACAAATTATAATAATGAAATCATTGTTGCAGGTGTTGGTCAAAAACTCGGTCTCAATCAATCTGTAAACTTAGGAGGAACAACCACACATGTTCAGTCATTAAAATCATTAAAGACGGTAACACCCCCGGCCCCGGCCCCGGCCCCGGCCCCAACACCGGCACTCATACAACCAGTACAGTCAACACCAACCCCTGACACACATGAGTCAGAGAGAACTGCATTGGTAATAGGTCTAACAGGATTAGGGGTTTTACTTCTTTATCTGTTTCATTAAATAACCCACCATCAACCCTCCTACTGTAACCAAAAAGACCCACACATGTTCTGCCATAAACCCTACTGCCTTTGCTGCTGTAGTAATCAGCCAACTGACAACAGTGCCAATTATGCCAGGCAAAGCATCCACTGCTTTCAGAGCCAATTTCTTAAGCAGGTCTGATATGTGAGACAACTGTTTCTTTACCCACGTCTGTAAATCTTTTGGGTCTGTTGGAGCCGGGGTTGGTGGGCCCGGGGTTGGTGTTGCCGGTGCTGGGGCTGGACCACCACCACCACTGCCGGAGACAGCTAATACAACAGTACTGATAATAAATCCCAGAGCTGTAATTAAACTAGCAATTGTGATACCCTGTTCTCTGAAAAGTGTTTTTAGTCTCTCAGCCAGAGTAGTGTCTTCGTGAAGTATTTTCTGAATAGTTTCTCTAATCCTGTTGACCTGTGATTTCAGTTTTTGTCTTCCAATACTAATTGTTTCTAACCGTCCTGATCTTTCTATCTGCAAATCATTTAATCTGTGTTGTATTCTTTCTTTCATTTCTGTGTCAAGATTCCCATTGTCTGCTGTAGCCAGTTTCTCTTTTTCACGTTCAATGTGTTTATCAAGCTCACCTAGTTTGGCAACATTGTTTACCATCTCACCTCTTATCGTCTGCAGTGATTTATCCAATCCCATAATCTCCCTCATTGACAAAGGCGGGTCATCTATTGTTTTCATAGCATCATTTATTTGTCCTTCAGTAAATGAGGTTTCTTGTATCACAGTGTTTGCTATTTCTGGTAGGCTTGTTACTGGTGCCATTTCAATCTCTTGCCCTGTTGGCAACTTTGTTTGCGTGTCGTGAAGAACACTAGCCAGTCTTGGCGTGACAGGAGACCCACCAATACCAAGTTGACGCAAGGCACCAACACCACCTTCATTTTTTATTGTACTTAAAGCCCTAAACCTACTAGGGTCTTTTTTGTTAGTCAATAGTACTTTTCCTTTGTCAACAGTATTTAAATATAAATGACCCTTGCCATCAAGTTCAAACTGATTAGGATCTACGTTGTCTGGGCGGCCACCAACATGATCATAAAATGAGTTCACTTTGGTTTCTAAAAGTTCGTGACGTAAACTGTAAATATTTCTTGTACCAGTCATATCTGACATATCTGTTGTATTACCAAAATCATACGTGTCATCCATTTCAAAATCTTCATGATTAAATCCTCCTGCTGCCATTGTTTTATTAATTTATTATTTTTTATTGTGCATAATAAAAATGACACAGTCTTACGGATCAAAGTTAGACCCATACAGAAAACTACGTGAGCCTCTGGGTGTTAAGGGCATAAGACAATCAATCGTCATCACAAACAATCCAAGTACTATAGACCAGAATCAAACACTTACAGTCAAGTTTCCAAACCTAGGTCCCAGTGACGTTATTGTTCCTGGCACTGCACGCCTAGCATTTAATATTGAACTTTCATCAGACGCAGACATAAACAGAACACTGGTTAACAATCTTGGCAGAGCAATTGTTAGAACTATTAAAGTAAAACTTGAAGGACAGGAAGTGTTTAGTCTTGATGACTCAGATGTGTTCTACTGTTACAAAGATCTTTGGCTCACAAGAGAAGAACGAGAAGACCGTATTTACCAAGGCATACAGTCTGATAATGTTGGTAAACTTCGAATCAATGCTGGAGATAAATCAACGTCAGCAGCCAATGACGTTATTATAGCAGAAACATATGGAACCAGATTTTACATTCCACTTGAGTTTGAAATCCTAACAGCACATTTGCCTTATTATCAAGGAGCACTGAATGACCGTCTAAGTTTTGAACTAACTTTCAATGACTACTCCAAAGTTATAAAATCATCTGCCACAGATGCAACATACAAGATCTCTAACATTTCCTTGGAATATGAAATTGTTACACATACTGAACTAGCCAGACTCATTCAAAATCAGTATCAGTCAAGACTTCCAATTTATTATGACAGGGTGATTAGGCATAGTTTAATACCCAAAGACAAAAGCGACCCAATGTGGAACATAAACTTGAACACGCCTGCCAGGTCACTGAAAGGTATTCTTATGTTGTTTGTTGAACCGGTGAGTCCATACAAAAGAGATTCAGAAAAATTCTACAATCCTAAGATTTCACATTTGTCCTGTACAATCGAAGGCCGCCCTAATCAAGTGTACGCTTCAGGAATGTTACCTTATCAACACTATGACGAAACCACAAAGTATTTTGCGGGAGGAAGGATTAGAGATAAACCAGCAAACATTGCGTGCAAAGATCTACATCTGTATGATGTTAGGATTGGTCAATACCTAACAAACAAGTATGCACTGTGGCTAGATCTTCGTAGTACAGATGACGATTACCTTCATGGGTCAGGACGAACTGTCGAGAACGGTAGTGATGGAATAACAATTCAGATACAAAAGAAGGTTGAAACTGCTGCAGCCATAAACATATATTTGTATCTAATTTATGACGCACAACTCAATATACAAGAGTGTAGACTAAGTGGACACATATATTAAAATTATATTGTGTATTAAAATGAACCGGGGCTTAATGACACTCGATCCACACTGTGGATTGTTTTGTGGTGCCACAGGGTGTGGGAAAACTGAATTTGTTCTTAACCTATTACAAACAAGATACATCCACCATTTTGAAAACATTATAATATTCTGTCCTACAATCAAACACAACAAAGCTTATCACAACCGTTTATTTATTTGGACTGACAGCAACATATACTTAGTCGACCCTGAAAAAAAACTGAATGACTACCTACAATATTTTTACAAGCAATTTGAAGGACAGCCAACATTGTTTATTGTTGATGACTGTTCTGCAGAGAAAGACATTGTCAAGAAGAGAAACACTCTAGCAGAACTTGCCTTCAGTGGCAGACATGCAAATGTTAGTGTATGGATTCTCACTCAAAAATATAATGCTGTACTGAAAGATTTTCGAGAACAGTTAAAGTTTATCTGTTTGTTTTACTGTAAGGATCGTGACAGCTTTGAAGACTGTCTCAGAGAAAACGATGTCATACCAAATAAACATGAACGAGATGATGTAAAAAATAAACTGAAATCAACTAAGCATCTAAAGCTCATTTTAAAGACAGATCAGCCCACAGGGTATGGGTTAGTAAATTGATGTAAATTAATTTATACATTTGTTTGTCCAATAAAAATGACAGACGGACAAATCATACAGGTGCTTGATCTCACACACCTTTTCAAAGATGTTATGCACTTTACTGACTTAATATCACCCAAACAGACTTACATAAGCCTTTCAGCACCATCAGAAATATATGTTACATATAGTGTGACTTTGGATTATGTCGATGAGCATCCAGATGTGGAGTGCATGACAGTTGATTTAAAGACACCTACTTTTAAAGTTGATGATACCAACTATGGTTGGTTAGGGGAAGTTTGTTATAGCATATTTAAACAACTACGCAAACTAAATGTTTATATTGACAGTGTTACAGTTAATAAAGTGGTATTACACAAGGTGAGCCAGCGGTAATATTTTTTCATTTATTATTTTGTCGGACAAATAAAAATGACGGACAATGTTCAAAACCCTGGCTCATCTAGTTTAAGAAACGTGTTTCACACAACAAACTTACCCATATCCAATACTAATAATGTCTATGAATCAATAGAAAACTCTTTTTCTGTCATACAACAAAATCTTCTTACAGGCAGTGTAAAGATTCAGATTGTTGCAAAAATCGAATTCACTAGGGTGGACGGTGAAGTGATTGTATCGTACATATCAACAAGACAACACACTGTTAACACAAGAAGAGAATTGGAGAACGTGTTTAGAGACAGACTATTACCAGACTTCCTCCAGGCGATTGACAGTGCAAGAATGAAGGGGTCTGGTTGGCACGAAGGACATGTACATGAACTGCAACTAAAGCAGTCTAGGTATCATCCTATATTAGGTAAAGCATGGTTGCCACTGCCAACAGAAGTAGTAAACAAAAAGGCTGTTGTTAACATTCAGAACAATGACAACTATTGTTTCATGTGGTGTGTGCTTGCTAAACTACACTTTGTAAAAATAAAACCTGAACGTGTTTCTAACTACACCAAATTTGTAAAGGAACTCGATTTTAGTGGCATTGAGTTCCCTGTTAAAATAGAGGACATAGACTTGTTTGAAAAATTAAATCCTGGCATATCTGTAAATGTGTTTGTGTGGGATAATGTGTCTGTTGACAAGTTACAACCCATTAGAGTATCAGCACTGGCACCAACCTATGGTCAGTCAGAAAATAAGCATGTTGACATGTTGCTAATCGGAGATGACAATAACTTTCACTACACAATTATTAGGAATATGTCACGTCTAATTCATAATCATACAACAAAACACAAGGGCAAACAGGAATTTTGTAATAGATGTTTACAGAGGTTTTCCTCTATTGCTGTGGCACACAAACATGTTTTACACTGCAGGTCAGCTGATGACATACAAACTGTACTTAAGTATCCAGATCCTGGTAGTCAAGTGTATTTTAAAAACTATGGGAATCAGCAAAAGCTGTCGTTTGTAGTGTACGCAGATTTTGAATCATTAGTAGTTCCGTATGAAGGTCATGTTCCAGAGTCATTACCAAAGACTATAAAGTTGAGTGACCAAGTGGTGTGTTCTTTTGGATACATTATTGTTAGGTCAGACGGTCTTCATTCAGAGCCTGTTATCTACAGGGGTGAAAATGCAGCATGTCTGTTTTTAACAGAAATGAGACAACTGTACAGTCAGGTAGTACAATATCTCACAACATGTCAGATGCCTTTGGTGATGACAGAAGAAGACAAATTAAAATTTGATACAGCTGAGACGTGTTGGATTTGCGAACAACCTCTGGGGGGTGATAAAGTTCGTGACCACGATCACATAACTGGGCATTACAGAGGCGCTGCACATAACAATTGTAACTTGTTATTAAAAACAGATCCTAAGACATACAAGTTACCAATCTTTTTTCACAATCTCAAAGGATATGATTCACACATCATCATGCAGGCTGTGGATGAGTCGTACAAAAACATAAGTTGTATTGCCCAGACAACTGAGAAATACTTAACTTTTAGGTTAGACAAATTAGCATTTTATGACTCCATGCAACATTTGTCTTTAGGATTGGCTAGTCTGGCAGAAGGACTGACTGAGTATCCAATAACGAGTAAATATTTTGAGCCAGACTTGATTAAGAAAGGTGTGTATCCGTATGAGTACATTGATCACTGGGTTGTGTTTGAAGAAACAAGACTGCCACCAAAAGAGAAATTTTATTCTACACTAACTGGCAAAGGTATTTCTGACTCTGAATATCAACACGCACTTGATGCGTGGGGGAAGTTAGGGTGTCAGACAATTGGTGACTATCACGACCAGTACTTGAAAGCTGACGTTTGTTTGCTAGCAGATGTATTTGAAAGTTACCGTGAGAAGGGTTTGTTACACTACAGACTTGACCCTGCTTGTTACATCACTAGTCCTGGCATGACATGGGATGCATTTTTGAAATCCAGTAAGATATCTATAGACCTGTTGTCTGATCGTACGATGGGTGAAATGGTGGAACGTGGATTGAGAGGAGGCATTAGTATAGCTTCAAACAACTATGCCAGAGCCAACAATAAATATCTGGACGGTCATGGTGACCTTGACCGGGGGTTTGACCCCTCAAGCCCAGGGTCAAGGTCATTCATTACGTACTTGGACGCTAACAATTTGTATGGCTGGGCGATGTGTGAATTATTGCCCTTGAAAAACTTTTGTCTGTATGATTTGTCACAGTATGATGTAACAGAGTCAGGGTTAACTAACAATATTATAAATCTTGATCGAAACGACGCGAAGGGTTGGATCTTTGAAGTAGACCTGGAGTACCCTCACCATCTACATGATTATCATAATGATTATCCCTTAGCTGTTGAAAAAATGAGTATGACAGGAAAAAAAGAAGACACTAAACTTGTGCCTAATCTGAATGATAAATTCAATTATGTTTGTCACTACCGCTTGTTGCAGTTTTACATCAGACACGGGTTAGTACTAAAGAAAGTTCACAGAGGAATTCAATTTGATCAGAGTGCTTTTATGAAAGATTACATAATGAAGAACACAACATTGCGTGCCAGGGACGGCAACACTGCATTTGACAAAGACTTCTTTAAGCTTATGAACAATGCCTGTTTTGGCAAGACAATGGAAAATCCTCATCACAGAAAAGATGTGAGACTTGTTACAACTGAATCGGGTGCAATTAAACTTACAGGTAAGCCTCAGTACACAGGGTACAAAGAGTTTCATTCATCATTGTATGCTGTGTCACTCAAAAAAAAGATTGTTAAACTGGACAAACCAGTATTCATCGGTATGGCAATTCTTGAGTTATCAAAACTGTTGATGCTTGAATTTTATTATGATTACTTCAAACCAAAATATCCTGAGTGTCGTCTGTTGTACACTGACACTGACTCTATGATCATTGATGTGTGTACTGAAGACTTTTACGAAGACATGAAAACAGAGTTACACATGTATGACACGTCTGACTATCCTAAGGATCATCCACTGTTTAGCACACAAAACAAAAAAGTGCCTGGTAAGTTTAAGGATGAACTAAATGGTGTGCCTATAGTTGAGTATGTTGGACTGAGATCAAAAATGTATTCTATACTGCACCAGAAAGGTAGTCAGTCAAAAGCCAAAGGTATCAAGAAAACAGCGATAAAAAATAAAGACATTCGTCATGAACATTACAAGCAAGTGTTAGATGGTGCATTAATGCCTGATTATCCAAACAAGTCACTGAGATCAAATAAACATAATCTTGAAATAATTCAAACGCACAAAAAGTCACTTGCAGTTGGGGACACAAAACGAGTGTTTCATAGTAAAGAGAAAGCTTATGCACCAGGTCATTACAGGCTCAAGTTATCTGAAGACATTTGTGATGAACTGGTTGATGAATTAATTGACGACTTAGTTACTGAAATGAGTAACGGTGTCTGGGGGAATAATCTGTAATTCTTCTCTGACAAATGCCCTCTGGGGTGCAGGGTCATACAGGTAATATATTGTTGCGTCTGCGCCGGGAATTATTTTTTTTATATTGTGTACAGACGTTGACCAGATGGGGTCTGTTGCCCTGCGTCTGTCGTCGTTCTCAGCCTCCCCTGGCTGATATAAATATCTTACCTGTTTAGTAAATAAACTTGTGTCTGGTGCCAGGGTTGGTCCTGTTTTTGGCTCTGTAATTGTTTTCAATTTAATAGCATCAGCAGGTTTTGGGTGTCCTTCATTGTTCATTGCTTTTATCACATGTGGTAATCTCTTAACCCACTCAGTGTTCCGGGTGTCATGCATGAGTTCCTTAGAATACTGGTAACTGAAAAGTCTCTCTGATAACTGTTTGTTAAAGTTCTCTACAATTGCCTGTGATCTGTGCACGCCTGGAATACCACGTCTGACCAGTACGCCATGCTTTGCAAATAACTGATTAACTGCACCTTTGAATTCTGATCCATCATCAACCTGCACTAGTCTGGGGTATCTTAAAGGGCCTCGACTATATATCTTTGATAAAGCAGTAGCAACTGTACTGGCTGTTTTGTCAGATATGGGTTCAGCGTCCTTATACCTTGAAGCTATGTCAACAACAGTTAATGCGTACTTGTATCGTTTCTTTCTTATTGTGTCATGTGGTAAGAACAGGAGGTCCATTTGGTGTGTGTCATTTGGGGTAGTGTTTTCAAAATGGGGTCTTGTTATTTTTCTTGGAGCAGGTAAATATATCTGCCAAATTGCCTGTCTCTGTAACCATTGTTTGACCTGATTGAGTGTTATATCTCCGCCCACAGCGGCATGTAATTTCGGAATAGCTGTTTGCCCTTTCCAATAACCTGATGGTGAGTAATATATTTTTGATAGTTTATTTTCGGCTGCCATTTTTTCTAGCAATGAAAACTCCTGTAAAATAAACAAATGTCATTCCCACTAGAACAAAGATTATCTCTCCATTTCTTTGTTGTGTGCTTGGTTTGTAATAGTCACTTAGTTTTGGTTTCGGGATAGTCATGTCTTCACCTGTGACAAGATAGTATTCCCTGATTGCTTCGTCTGTATTTGAAAACGTATGTTGTGCGTGGCCTTCAAGTCTGAGTTTTTCATTGATGAAATCAAGTTTCTCAATTCTATTCTTTTCATATTCCTGCTGGGCTTGAGCAAGTTTTTCTGTTGCCTCATTGTGACGTTTCATTTCTTCTGCTGATTCTTCTCTACCCATTTTTGAAAAGAGATAGTTTGAGCCACTGAAAGCCAATGCGTTAACCATCGCTCCCCCAATCATAATAGCTATCGTCGCCATATTTATTTTATTTACATAGAAACATTTTCTGGAATAATTCCCTGCTTGACAAGAAAATCTTTTGTCGCAATCGACGCTGTGACAACTACAATTAGCTTAGCACTGTCTTCGAAATCAAGTCTACTCAAGTCTGCTGATTTCATTTTGAGTAGACTTTTCCCCAGCATAGAATAAGCTACTGCTAATCCACTGATTACGGCAGAGTGATACACAAGGTTCATCATGTTCTTTGAGTCATTCATTTTCTAAGGCAAGAAAAATTAAAATAATATTTTTATTTACTGCATATAAAATGGGTCAACGGCTTTGGATGTTACTGGTAATGTGGCGACTTCTGGTTTTGTTTTTGGAGTGTCTGATTTTTTGGTCACTGTACGAGTCTGTGGTTTGTATTTTTTGTATAATTGATAACCTACGTAACCAAATCCGACAACAAATCCGGCAATTATATATTTTGTTGATTGAGGTTCGGGGTCAGGGTTAGGGCGGGGGTCAGACTTAGTTGTTTGTCTCTCACTTTGATGAGGGTGTGACGGACCTGGCTGTCCTGACGGTAGTGTCACCAATGATGTTATTGACTGTGGGTCAGTTACATGTACCTTTTGCAGTAGTTCTAACTTTCTTTGTTTGTTCAATGCAGCTACTCTCTTTCCAGCCTCAACCCTCCCTGGACTTTTAGCCTTAGTCACAGTTTGAACCTGTGTCAAAACAGGGTCGGGGTTCGGTTGTGGAGTCATCTGGGTTTCGTCCATTTTCTTCTGCAGTAAAATTTATTTTTGAGAAATCAATATGGCTCCCAGTAACTAGTAATGTTACGACAGGAGCAAGGTAATTTCCGAACTTGTAAAACATGACACATGCTAATTTGCCAATTGAACTTGAAACAATAGGATTACTTTCAAGGTCATGTGATAAACTGTCACTATCCACAGGTAGAAAGTGACTCACTGCTTTTGTGTATAGGCATACAAGAGATCGACTCAAATCACGAGTCATTAGTGAGGCAATGTGGTTTTCATATTTAGAATGAAGCTTGATTAGTTCATCAGAGCTTAGAGATTCAATATCCTCTGTCATGTATTGTCTACCCAGATAAGCCTTTGATTTGCCTGAGACAATTACAGACAAAAGCCGCTGTTTTTTGGAGTCTAAGTCTTTGTTCTCTACAGCATTGATATCATTTAATAGAAGGAGTTCGTCTTGGTTCATTTATAATGTAATTAAAAAAATTAAAAACAAAAAACAAAAATTGTTATCAAGCAAAATCATGTTTCCTAGGAAGTACATTAATAGTAACTTTATACGTTTGTACCATTCAGCAAAATGTAGCCAATAGTTTTTGAGTTTACCCCAGACCAATATTGTGTCTCTCTCAGTGGGCTTATAAATGACATGTTTCACAGATTTCAATTGTAATGTCATGTACAATAACCCTGTCCTTTTAAGCAAACAAACCTGACACAGTATTGGCGATTATTGGCTTTGCAGTAAATTATAAATCACAACCTGGCCAAGTGAGGGCCAAATGAAACACCAAGACAGTAACATAGACAGTAACTTGATAATTTTACCCATAACTTGAGCACCAGAAAAAGGAAGGAATCACCCATGTTCAATAACAAAAATTTCTGAGGGAAGTAATTTTGTAAAAATTTCAGCAAGACAAAAAAGTTACTTCCCTTGCTCTATTAAATTATGCTTTAATTCTTGACTAAAGTACATTTTTTGTCAAAATTAAATAACAAATTGTGCAAATAATTACAATAGATAATAGAATAAAAATGTTGTTATTTGATTTTGTTAAAACAATGAGTGATTTGTTTTTTTATAAAACCAAATTAAACATTATTTTGTAATTACTTTTTTGTCACTTTAACACCTGCTTAAATGTTTTTTCAAGTACAAGAACACACTCGCTAACAATGTTTCTTATAGCCATGTTTTTAGGGTATTGACTCAGAAATAATGGTATAAATGGCTTTTTTCTTAAAGCCTGAGGCTAACTAGCGTGGATTGTGTACTTGAGTGATTTGTATGAGGGCTCTCAACTCTCAGCCACAGGTGGGTTTACCCGCATGCGTCACTCCACAAATGCATGACTTGTTGACGACGGGATGTATTAAGCTGACACCTCTCAGCTATAAGCTTGCTGCATTTAAAAAGATATGTCCCTTACCTCAACTGTGGCATGTGGTGTGTGGCGTTAAGGGCAGAGATTTACTAGTGTTTGTCAGTTGTCATAAGCACAGACCTAAACCAGCAAGGGTAAAAGGTATTATGATTACTGTCTTTATGACGGGCCTCTCTCTGTGTGAGGTGGAAAAAGAGAGAGCTATTGTGTGTGTCCGAGGTATTTCCGTGTGTGCGCGTGCGTGTGCGTGTTTGTGTGTGTGCGCGTGTGTACATATGTGTGCGCGCGTGTGTGTGTGTGTGCGCGCGTGTGTGTGTGTGTGTGCGTGCGTGCGTGCGTGCGTGTGCGCCGTACCGGCACTGCAGTACGCAGAAAACCGAGACACCTCACAGAACCTGTTCTACGAGTCTACGTGTCTACGTGTTGGAGCGCTAGAAATTTCACGTTCTGAAAAGTCAGAAACCTTTTTCATGCTCATATAAAACCGGATCGATTCTTTTAATCCATACATAGTGCTCTAATCCATTCATGGAATTTCAAAAATATCCGGCTGAGCAATGGCGGCTGCTCTGTCATACCGGTTAGTAGTTGGCTGTATGTGTGCCTATTTTGTTTGTGTCTGTGTTAGTGTATATATATGTGTTTATGTATATGTATATGTGTGTATATGTATGTGTGTGTGAGTGTGTGTGTGTTGGGTGGGGGGGGGGTGGGGTGGGGGTGGGGGTGGGGGGTGGGGTGGGGGTGGGGGTGGGGGGTAAGGGGGGTGGGGGTGGGGGTGGGGGTGGGGGGGGGGGTAAGGGGGGGGGGGTGTCTTGAGGATCTGTTGTATATGTACTCAGTCGGGTGTATAAAGCAAGGTATGATTTTCTGAGGTGCGTCTCTTTTCAGCTTTTACAGTCATGTACACCGCCTAACCGAACAGGGCGTGAAATTCAATAAGAGTTATTATCCTTTCACGGGCTGGTGGGTTTCAGTGGCTCGCGTCTCGGTGCAGACAGGTGTTTATGACTCACTGTAGGCAAACAGTCTAAGCTTTTTCATGTTACTGTGCACCACGCATGCAAGGGCCCATGTGTAACATAGCTGAAATTGTATAGACCACAACAGCATACTGAGTGTGTGTGGCAGACATGGTCTACCAGCTCTGTCAGGCGTGTGATTGTCATGGGATATTACCCTTGTGAAAATGATGTGTACCTGTGTTGCAAGGTTTGCACTTAATGTTTTTGTTTATACATGTTTTATGTTAGTATGTATATATGTATGTACGTACGTGCGTGTGCATGTGCGTGTGTTTATGTGTTGGTATGTGTGTGTGTGTGTTTGTTTGCCTGTGTATATAACTTGTATGACAATCTGGCACTGCCCTTGAATTATCTTGGTTTGCAACTGGCGTGTCTGTGTGTTTGCGTGTGCACGTATATTTGACTTGTTATGTTTCAGAGTCGTGCTTAAACAGAGCCAATTGTATATACAGAGCCAAGTGTTTGCACTGAGCGGTCCCCCCCTGCACAACACAATTCTATAGGCCTTTTGACGCGTGACGTGTGAATGGCGCTGTGAAAGCTTTTACCCAACTCATTGAAAGAGGGTTTGGCATTGAGTCTTGTCATGCGTGAACTGAAATGATATGTGTGGGACATAGCATGTGAGTTTTTCGGAAATCGACTCTGGCAGTATTGAGAGAAACGGTCATGTAAAAGTTAATGACCGTAATTAGTAATTAATTAAGGTCATTAGGTGTTGACAAAGACAATAGTTATAGAGAGAGAACAATAGAGTCCCAATAGATAATGAATTCAATAGAGCCGCATCAGTCATGCTTGTCAGTTTTTTTAAAATCAAAGGGTTGATTTAGAATTAACGGGGGGTAAAATTGGGGACAAAATTTTGATATTAAAAAATGATGTAAATTAATGACTGATGCGGCTCTATTGAATTCATTGTCTATTGGGACTCTATTGTTCTCTCTCTCTCCCCCCCCCCCCCCCCCCCTCGCAGCCAACTGGGCCCCATGAGAATCTATGCCTTTTTTTTTTGTTTTTTTTTGTCGTTACATCCAAGGCGTCCTACCGAAGAATGACAATGACGGGTGACCTTGACCCGGTCGCTGCCCGTAATCACGAATTTCGCCTGAAACGACTGCGCACGGGCCGACATTCGCGTGAAAAACACAGACGTAAATGAAACAAAGAGACTAACAAGAAACACAAACCCTCATGAGCCCCCGCAATTGCTGGGGCTCATGACGGTTTGTGTCTCTTGCAGCTGCCCCGGCAGTTGCTTGGTTTAGAAGCGTGCACGTGAACTTTGTTTAGTTTGGGTTTAACGTCCACGGCACCGAAGTGATAATGAACGCCCTGACGGGCGGGTTATGGGGGCCAGGGAAATCTATTACCTATGGAGTACGACCTGAACACTGATCAACTCAGGCGCACTCCAACTGTGCCCCTTTGATTTACCAAGACCTTTCAACGGACATGCTATTGAACAAGCCCGTCTTTTCCCCCTGGATTGCGAGTCCAGCTACCGGGGCGAGACGTGCACGCTGATCGCCGTAGTCAATTTTAAATGGCGGACATCCCACCCAAATCTGCGAGAGTTCTGGTTCCTTATGACTCTCCATCTCCAACCGGTATATCGTTACTCATGTCTGAAAAAAGCACAGATCCTCACGTGCCCCTGTCGTCCTCCTGGACACATGAGGATCTATGTTTCTTGCTGAGCCTCTTGTCAAGCCGAACTTGTACCAGCACTGAGTCTTCGCAGTTAGTGACGTCACGTCCGCAAGTAAGATCTTTCATGTCTTCAATGCGTACGGAAATCACCGTTATTTTGAGGGTAATGCTGTTTTTGGTGAACACAGGATATTACAAAATGGTGTAGAGCTTACTGTTTGCAGAGTTAGTGGTACGAGGAAGCGTTGCCCTGCGGGTTGACTAAGACAGATCGGACGATGTGGCGGCATTGCGTGCGTTTATTCACATGAAGTAACATCGTGCTGTCATATTGTTTCCTTCCCTCCAATGGTAGGTACATACCGTATAAGCAGTCTTGATCAGCAGAGCAAGTGATTAACACCTTCACTGTTTTTAAAAAAGAACACTACACACCTGCAGTTGAGAGGTATAGATCCTCATGAGCTCCCGCAATTGCGGGGGCTCTTGAATAGGCTAATGTTTATCCTTGTTCCTCGGACGGCTGTGGCTTTTGGTCGCTGAATCAAACGAAGATTTCAGAAACAAGATGCATGCCCACTGGCAGGGAAGATAAGATAAGATAAGATAAGATAGTGTATTGCCATATGTTTCCATGTACAAAACAATAAAAACATTGGAATTTGTCTTGATGTCAGTTACTAAGACTAAACACACACACACACACACACACACACACACACACACACACACACACACACACACACACACACACACACACACACAGAGTAACATCTGATTCAGTTAAAAACTGACTGTACACATTCGTTCTCACTCGCCACTCACGCTCTCTCCAATTAGTTCGGTTGATCAGAGAGAGCGTGAACAGCCAGAGGGAAAAAACTGTTGCGGAATCTGCTGGTCCTGGTACTGATGGACCTATACCTGCGCCCTGATGGTAAAATTTGGAAAAGCTCATTGCCGGGGTGGGTCGAATCACTGGAGATAAGACTTGCTCTACGTAAGAGACGCTGCTGGTACAGTGAGTCCAGGCTAGGAAGATCTCTGCCTATGACTGATTTTGAAGCGATCTTGACCATCCTACTCAGTCTGATTTTCTCTTTGGCTGTGATGGAACCATACCAAACCGTGATCGAAAAGGTGAGCACGTTCTCAATCACAGCTCGGTAGAAATGCATCAACATGTGGGCACCGAGACCGAAACTTTTCAGACGTCGCAGGAAGAACAAGCGCTGCTGTGCTTTTTGGACGATGAGGCGAGTGTTTTCCTCCCTCTTCAGGTCACATGACAGGGTAGTGCCAAGAAACTGAAAGTTCTGGACTGTTTCAATGATTTCACTATTGATCACAAGAGGGGGAGGGGGAGGGGACTGTTTCTTTCTAAAGTCCACAATCATTTCTTTTGTTTTGCCAGAGTTCAGTTCAAGGTTGTTGTTATTACACCAACTAATTAGAGTCTCAACCTGACTACGGTAAGCGGAAGTGGGTTAAAACGCCCAAAACTCCGAAAACTCCACAACTTATATCGCCTGACCCCAAAATGTCGACACATTTTTGGGAGACAGCAAAGCCCCAGCCGGACTGTCGGGGAACTGTCACTAACCTATCAGACCAAGAGGCCGGACAGGTACAGTGCA
Organism: Semisulcospira habei; assembly: GCA_036245525.1. Classification (NCBI taxonomy): domain Eukaryota; kingdom Metazoa; phylum Mollusca; class Gastropoda; family Semisulcospiridae; genus Semisulcospira; species Semisulcospira habei. The sequence goes on from BTPG01000003.1 coordinate 166,357,072, forward strand.
CTGGCGTGCACAATGTGGACATTCCAAGCCCTGCGCACAGCTGGCACTTTCATCCCGGTAAACGAAAGGTCCTCGGGCCGACGTCGGCCGCAAAGGGCTTGCGCAGGCGGGCCCACTGCGGCCGATAGCGACCCGAAGGTCTTTGGCTTACAGTTCGATACTCTCTCACTCCTAAATCCATATCCTGTTTGCACAACACACTTACACTTTTAATTCTGCAACTGAAATAAGCCCTAAGCACTACATAATTGTGTAATACACAGGAATCCGAAATACGGGTAATGTCCAAAATTGCCTATGTCCTACTTTGTGATAAGAAGCGTTACACCCCCCCCCCCCCAATCCCCCCACCCCACCCCACCCCGAATCACAAATACGCACGAAAGCAATTTTCGTCTTGAGAATGCTCTCCAATTTTATTCGAATTATATATAATTGCCACCACGTGGGTGTGGGGGTAAGGGCGTAAGACTGGTGGAGGGGTGGGGTGGGGTGGGGTGGGAAGAGGGGGGGGGGCATGGCGGGTGGGTGGTGCGGCAAAGGAGGGTTCTGTGAAGATGTCAAATGATAACAGCATGTCTAAAGTCGTCACGGTGAAACATATCAAGGATGCGTATGTACGTAAAAAAGAGTAAATCAGAGTATGACATTTACATTACACCAAGTGAATTTGTTCATGAAAACTTGTTTGATTTGTATAAGAACGGTATTTTCTGACAAATGCTATCAGACAGATTTTGGCGCCACACTGGAGAATGTCCGACTCTATAAATTTGTTAACTTGCACCATCAATCGAACAGATTTGACTGCGCCTGAAATAGGCCTACCATTGCTTGTAGCCTGCTGGAAAACATAACAAAATTTCAACCTCCCTGAATATTGTAATCATGGCCAAATCGTTACTTAAAGAAAGAAAGTGATGTTATACTATTGTTCCTAAGACTCAGTCAGGGTTCAGTTGCTCCGCGGAGCACCTTGCTTAGTGGCCGGCGCAGGATTTAAGCTCTCTCGTGCAACTTGCCCCAGAGCCCTAACACCGCGCACACCAACCCACACTGGTTGTCTCCTCCATTCGTTACCGCGGCGAGGCGACCGGTGTGACACCAGCCTTGACCTGGGCGCGAAGATTTTTCCATCAAGCTCAAGTTTACAGACGTCGGCTGTCTGTTGACTAAGGGTCGTTTGTAATCCACCTGATACAATCAGTAACGATCGCTTGCAGACATCAACTACGACGGTGTAATCAAAGAACCATAAACAATGCTAGCAGCTGCAGGGAGCTCATGAGGATCTATGCTTTGTGCAGATGGGTAACGCCTGCAACAAATGCCAAGCTCTGAGCTGCTGGACGTAATGATGGCGACACAAGAGCCGTCGGATTACATTCGCATACAGTCAGATCCCAACTCTACACAGTTAGATCCCTTGTCATACCATTAGGTCCATTAGTCACACGAGTAAAGCCCTTTCAAAACAGGATAAGTCTCCGCCGCAGCCTGTCAACAGAGCTCCTCGCAAAAAGATATGACCTAGCTCTCCGGACATGACCAATGTCAACCGGAGAATTAGATCTGACAAGTGAAGATAAAAGACGGTAAGTCCGTTTTGGGGGAAAGCGAGATTTTTAATGTATCACAATGACAATCTCGCTTGTCACAAACATGGACTCAGTTTGCTCTGACAGGGTCGAGCCCTTACGAGTGAATAGCATTGATTAATAGCTGTAACGGATGTAAGCATACTGGGTCTTGCTGACATAAATATAGGTCTACATGGTTCAAAGTTTAAATCCTATAATATGCCTCATATAGATCACGAAGGAAAAACCAGTCTCACAATATAATGGTGACTAACTCCGAACCAAAAAGGTGACTGCCAAGCGAGTAAAGTTCAAAGAAATCCCCAACAAAGAAAGAAACGCGCTGAGAGAAGACAAACTACAACATGATTGATTATTTTTTTCGGAATTTAACCGAAAATTAGTAAATCATGTTGTGTTTTATCTGTTCTATTTTTTTTCCAATTTATTCTTTTATTCTTTCGCAAGATATGCGTATACATAGAAATACAATGCACTCCTCATTTTTCTCACTTAATCCATTTATCCCCAAGACCCTACCGCAGGAGATGGATGGACCGTGATAATTCAAGGGTAGTGCCAGATTAGCTTGGCTCCTGACGGAGCCAAGCTAATCTGGCACTACCCTTGAATTATCACGGTCCATGCATCTCCTGCAACTGGTCAATAGTTGTCAGGTGACAACTCCAAAATTTGATAAATAAGGGCTTGGGGTTAAGAGGGATAAGAAAGATAAGTAGCTTGCTGTATTTTTGTGTGTATGTCTATTTTGAAAAGTGTGTTGGTTTCCTGATACATGTAGGTATATCTTTGTTGGTTTTTAGTATTATTTTATAATTTGTTTCAAATTAACTGGATTAACTTCATTCACGTATTTCTGTTCAGTTTATGTGTGATAAATAACGACAAATAATCATCACAAACCAGATAGGTGAGGCTCGTGTACAATTCAGTATAAGCATTATCCCTCATCTGAAATAAATTCAATGTTCATGTACAAGTAAGCAATAAGGAGTTAATTTCTATCTGTCTGTCTGTCTGTCTATCTGTGTCGGTCTGTCTGTCTGTCAGTCTCTAACGACAAACTGAGCATAAAAATTGCAGATGTTCCAAAACCTTATCTGTTCTGAAATACGTAACTGTTAATTGTTCATATAATTACAATGCAACATCACGATTTGCTGGAAAATGACTGTCTTTCTTTAGATAAAATAATCGGCAAGTCACGAGCTGAAAGTGATAGTGCCAGAGACAAAACAGCAAACTGCAGCCCGACATTCAGTGAGTACGCTAAACAGATCAAACAAATAGAAAACGAAGAAACAGAAAAGCGAGATCTCGAAACCCAACTAGCATTTCTGTATGATGAACCAGTCAACGACGATGAAACACTACTAGCTGACTTGCAGACTAGATACAGTGAACTCCATGATGAAATATTTGCAAAAGAAGACAAGATCGAAGAGATGAAATCAAAACTCCACTTGTTGCTCTAGTCAGGACCTGTAACATGCCACTTATAAGCTGTCTGTCTGTTTTTCTGTCTCCCTCCCTCTCTCTCTCTCTCCCTCTCCTAAAAGTTAATTCCTTCGTACCCTCTTGGAGAACATTTCGATTAGAGTATCAAGTGTGAATGACCTCTTGTTGGCCCTGCGAGAATATTATTGATTTTTTGACGTAAATGCTTGGCGGCAATAGGATATCTTGAATAGAGAAGACAAGCCCCGTGGTCTTCCACAGCGACAGACGTTAATGAGGACAACGACTTTGACTGCATTGCCGTTGAATGTATCTTGGTCTGTGGTTCTGGGGTCAGTTGCGTGAATGAGCTTAGTCCTGCGTTAGTCACTAAGCAAGGTGCTCCGCTATAGCGGTGCACCGTGCTTAGAGGCTGGCGCATAACTAAGCTCACTCATGCAACTGGCCGCTCCTGGACCTTAAGGCCTATAGCCAAAGAAATCAATTAGAAAGTCGACTATCTTTTATACAGTCAACTCTATCAAGGCGGCCACTGTATAAGGCGACCACCTGTGTAAACAGATCGCCATATTTGACCCTGTGATCTTCCCTCTGTACTTTCATGGCCCTGCTTAAGAAGACCATCTGTCTAAAGCGACTACTTGTTGTAGTCCTTGGAGTGGTCGCCTTAAACAGGTTTGACCGTCGCTGCTATGTCTGCGTGCTTGTTGGTAGTCCTTGGAGTGGTCGCCTTAAACAGGTTTGACCGTCGCTGCTATGTCTGCGTGCTTGTTGGTAGTCCTTGGAGTGGTCGCCTTAAACAGGTTTGACCGTCGCTGCTACGTCTGCGTGCTTGTTGGTAGTCCTTGGAGTGGTCTCCTTAAACAGGTTTGACCGTCGCTGCTACGTCTGCGTGCTGGTCTGTGATTTGGGACCTTACGTCCTTGTGACGTAAGGTCCAAAATCACAGACCAGCACACACGCACACATAATTATCCTTCCTCAAACTTTCGGCCTAGGGGGGGGGGGGGGGGGGGGGGGGGGGAAATCAATATGAAATCGACTTTTTTTAAAATCGTTGATACAATGTTTTTAAAGTGCCGGTTTAGTGATACTGGACGTTACAAAACTACTGGCCGTGAGGATCCTTGTCTCTTATAGAACTGTGGGTCAAGTTCAGTGTTCTCGACGGTGATGGGATACATGACTGTCACGCCGCCAGACTAGTCAATCCTTCCCTGGGAATTACAGTTAATGGAGGTTGACAACCTGAAGGCTTGATCTGACTGTAAGACCGCCAAAGTGAAAAGTCTCTGTCAGATTTAGCGCGGGCTTTGACGCATTTGAGACTTGCCGCATTCGGATACGAGGCATTTTGCATCGTATCCGAGTGCGTCACGTCTCGAGTGAAGCCGTAAACAACGGCCAGATGATGTTCACGGTGTTCTTAGACAGCTTTGATTCGGAAAGAGTTTTCACCACTTCACAGACGGAGACGGAGCACATCAAACACCAGCCAAACGCCCACAGCGGCCGAAGTCGGTCCGAGGACCTTTACTTACTTGGGTAGGAAATATTTTTCTTGACCGCCGCCTTTGTTCAAGTGCCTATGCCGTCCATTAACACATTCAACCCCAATGCCGTATTTCCCAAATTTTGGAGGCGTCATCGAACGATTATGATCCAGTTGCTGGAGATGGATCGACCATGATAATTCAGGCAGGCGCCAAGCTAATCTGGTACTACCCTTGAATTATCATGGTCGATCCATCTTTTGCTGTAGTGCGTCGGGGTTAAACGAGAGAACACAAGGTGGAGGTGGTGGGAAGGTGGAAAGGGTGTGGAGGGGGAGAGAAGGGGTGGGGGGAGGGTAGCCAAAAGCCTTCGATAAATGACTTTCACAGATCCGCTCTGCCTCCGCCAAAACATTAAAAACCTTGTTAAATTTCATTAATATTTCAATCAAATCTGATCTTGCATTCCAACTGTTGAGTGTTCGCAAAAATTAAAATATCATTTCATCGGGTGCCCCTTTCTTCAAGTCTGTTCTTGTCGTTTTAAATTTTCATGTTTAAAAACGACCTTTTTCGGTTTCCCAAATGCAAAAATCATGACTCCAACTACAAGTCAAATAACTTTTTGATGAATATTTAATAACCATGCGTCCTCTGTCATTACCCCTATTCCTACGTTTCTGCTGGTCTGTGATTTTGGAACTTACGGCCAGAGGCACACATTCAAATTGTCCGGTTTCTTTTTATTCTTATTCTGAATTCTAAATTTCTCAGCCCACTGCTGCAATTTCGTTCCTATGTTCGTAATGCATTATCTACCGTTGATTTCCCTGCGGTGTTGAACATAGCGGACAGAAACTTCCTTACCACTTCTTGTCAGAGGCTGAAATACCAAGGACGTCCTCCGTCAGAGGAGCAATAGAAGTAAATGGAGAAGATCCCTACTAGAACGAGAATCGTTCGTCCTCCTATTTATGAGAATCTATGCACGAATGTCCAAGTTGGAAGGCAACGAAATGGCAGCAAGGCACAAGAAAATCAGCGAACAACACGAACGAAGAACGAAACACGCTTAGAAAGACAGTTACAACACAATTTATTGCTATTTGAATTGTTCGAAATAAGCAAACAAACAAGTAAACAATTCGCTAGTTCTCAGTGTGAAGAAAATCAGTGCTCATATATTTCTTGACCGCTGCCTTTGTTCACGTGCCTATGCCGTCAATTAACTCATTCAGCACGACGGCCGTATTTCCCAAATTTTATAGGCGTCATCTAACGACTATGCATCAGTTGCAGGAGATGGATCGACCATGATAATTGAAGGTAGTGCCAGATTAGCTTGGCGCCGACAGGCGCCCAGCTAATCTGGCACTACCCTTGAATTATCATGGTCGATCCATCTTCTGCTGTATTTTGTCGGGGCTGAATTCGCTAGTTGTCAGTGTGAAGAAAAACAGTTCTTTTGTAGACGGATGCATTACATGTTTCTAAATGAGATGTTATCGGCCAGATTGTGATTTTGAAATCGTAAATTCAACGTCAAGGCGTCGAACGAGTAAGAATTTAAGGTGGTTTCAGCAAGAGGCATAGAGCTTCATGATCCCCCGCAATTGCGAGGGCGCATGAGGATCTATACCTCTTTCAGGTGGGCAGTGAATGGAATAATAATCTGTCCCTGTTGCACTTCGGCGAGATTTATGAGAACCTACGGGTCTTTTGCATTAGGAAAGTAAGGCTTCGACTTCAAAGGCTCATGAGAATCTATGCCTCTTACATGGAGAAAGGCTTGGCAGCGGGAATGTACAACCTCTTCGAAAAATTGGCCAACACTTTGAAAAACTTCATAAGCCTGTCTGGCTGTCCCCGTATATTTGAGCCGTCCCCTCTCAGAAGACCATACATTTACATATTCAGACTACAGCCATTGCACGTACATACAGAGCCAGTCGGCTTCCATTAGAAACATAGAACTTACATGAGAACAAAGATCCTGCTGTAAGCCCCTCCCCCCCCCCCCCCACACCCCCCCCCCTTCCCCGCCCAACACACACACACACACACACACCGTCAGATAGCGGCGACATAAGGAGTGTAAAGAACACTCTTATATACGTGCGACAAATTTATTTTGTGAATTCACTAAGATCCATTTCAGCCCACCCCTGCAGACCCTCGCCCCCCCCCCCCCCCCCCCCCCTGTGCAAGCCCTCAGTTCCTCCGCTCCCGTCTAACAGTGACGACATACAGTGTATACTCGTATATAATTATGTGCAATCAAGTCGCTGCGCATTTGGATCAGATAAATTGTCTGCATATTCCGGCTCTAGCTCACCAAAAACCCTTCCCTCTTGACCCCCGCCTCTCTCTCTCTCTCTCTCTCTCTCTCTCTCTCTCTCTCCCCCCCCACACACACACACACACACACACGCACATCCCCGTCTGCCTCTGAGAATAAAACAGGCGGACCATGGACGTCCTACCCTACCAGAAGTTCTCCTCTCTACCTCATGCAGTAATGGTTGTCCGTCATCCACGACATTTTTCTATTTGCAAGAGACATAGATTCACATAAGCACCTGCAATGCGGGGATCATGTGACTCTATGTCTCTTGCAATGTAGGCGCTCATATGACTCTATGTCTCTTGCTCAACTGCACCGGCTCCAGCTGTCCTTCAAACTGAGCGTGTTAAAATGACACAGACTCACATAGATTCCCGCTATGTAAGGGGCACAGGTAAGTCTCTGCCTCTGGCAAATTGCAAGGGGACCATGTAAGTCTATGTCTTCTGTGGACCTAGGTCGGCCCCAGCTTGCTCCTCAAATTGAGGATATTATGCCGGGTTAAGCTCACGGTCGTTTGAAGCCTGATCAATAAAGGCAACAACAACCATGGGCGGCAAGGGAGGAGGAAGGAACCGCCACGCGCTGGCCAGAATCTCCAATCCCCTTTGGACAATGACTTGTCCAGTATTATTTTTAGTCCGGGCGGTGTAACGCGTTACCCCCTTCACTGCCAGTGGCGGCAGACTGTGTTTCTGAAATCTTCGTTAATCTGATCAACAACAAAAAAGCCCCGGCCGTCCAAGAGACGTGGATACAAAATGGTGCCTGCGATAGGTATTCACTGCCTTTCGCGGCGGACGCAGACTTGTTTTTTTTTTCTGAAATTTATCTTAACTTGCTCAACACAAAAGAGACCTAGCTACCCAAGGAACATGGAAACAAAGTGGTGTCTGCAAGAGGCATAGAGCCTCATGAGCCCCCGCAATTGCGGGGGCTCATGAGGCTCTATGTCTCTTGCAGTTTGGTTCACTTTTTCTCGGCAGTTTAGGTGTTAAAATGACTCTCACGCCATATCGACCCCTGGGTCATGTTAGCGTGGCTGGCCAGAATCTTCAATCCCGTTTGGACGATGACTTGCTCAGTATTTTAAAGCGAACTGCTCCATGGTGGGCTTGGATTGCTAAAGGGTACCGAATACAAACCGGTTATCAATGTTCTCTTGCCCAATCTCAGAATTTTCTACCCTTCCTTTCACAGTCCGTGTGACTATGACTAGGCACGCGTAGCAGAGGTTGTCTACCGCCCCTTTTGTACAACGAAAGACCTCTTCTGCCTAAAAAAAGGAGAATAAGAGCAGAGAAGTCTCAAAATATTATCAGTTATCCCTTTTACCCAGACCAACTTGCAGAATTCTGACGGATGGGGTGGAGCGCACAGGTCCCATCTTGACCGAACTGAAATGAATCAGCTCTGTTGTAAGTCATGGGCCTACTAAATAGCATTAATTTATAAAGCAGATACTGCGAACGCTTTATAGGGCTCGGGAAGCTCCCCGCGTTGCCTAGGAGCGTCGGCGCGGCAGCCGCCATCTTGAGAGGACACACTGGCCTGGCGATAGTCTTCAGATAGTAGTGAAGTAGTGTTTCAACACGTTTTTCTTCTTGTTTCTTCCTCTTTGGAAACAAACAAAGCAGATTCTGGTTAGCGGTTTCCTACGGTGATGGCAAGACTTGCTGTTATTGTCTATAGCACGTCAGGACTTTCCTGACATTGTCTTGGCAGCGGCAATTTACCGATGAGCGCATGAGTCGCGTACCCTCTCAAGATGGACGCCACGACTAGCGTGATGACGTCAGCTTCCCGAGCCCTTTTGACTGAAGCGGGACCCAGTAAAGGCCCCGCCACACGGGCCGGTTGTGCCCCGATTTTGAAGCCGATTCCGATCCGTTTGCGATCGGATGACGTCAATTATCCGATCCGGTCCCAATCGGCTGGGAATCGGGTGACTAGAACCTGCTCTATATTTCTGATCCGAATCCGTCCCGATCGTAAGCTTCAACCAATCAGAGCGCGTCTCGCAAAGCATGTCGTTTCAACACGGTTTGCAAATGGCCGAACACGCCTGTTGTGATCAGTACTACCGCCGTTGCCGCTGATGTTTCGCACGCCTTTTCCCGAATATGATCCAAAACTGCTGATAATGCAAGCACATCATCATCACTGTCAAAACTAGCAGTCATTTTGCAGAACAGGTACGACTTTGATCTTCGGTTCAAACCGGTCGGCTAAACTTGACAAGTCGAGAAATGTCAGTGTGGCACTGCACACGTCTTTTAATCCGGCCCGATCACCTACCGATTCGAAAACTGATCGGGAATCGGCCTCAAAACCGGGCTCGTGTAGCGGGGCCTTAAGACCGGCGATATGTGCCAAAATGCCAGATGGACACTGGGTAAGTTTGGTGTACGCATAGATAATCGCCGAACTGCTGGGCACTAATCATACTTGAACCGCCTTGTCGCCGTCAGCATCAGACGCACACACATCAGTGTTAGGCTTATCAGTTACTATCTGCGTGTTTTTATGACCGAACCCATCCACCGCAGCTGTTCTGCAATGATGTGATTGTGGCACCCCTTAACTGCAGCAACACTTGTGACCATACCAAGTGATTGCAAGAGGATTAGATCCTCATGAGCTCCCACATCTGCGGAGCTCACGAGGATCTAATCCTCTTGCAAGATCTCTGAAGATCTATGCCGCCTGCTGGCTCTGTTCATCTCTGGTTTCATCACATAAAACTCAATATCCATACTGAAACTTAAGTAGCTAACAGAACATTTTTTTTGCGATTGGGTCGGGCTCTTGGAAATGCTACTCATATTATGAGACGGCGGGATCCGAGGGAATCGACCCAATGGCTAGGAAGTAATCTGCCATACTTGTGCGGGGCTTATCCCTAGTCCAGTCCAGCATTTCGGGTTGCTGTCCTTTTCAGTGTAAGACGCAGATGAAAAGTGGAGGGGCAGGCAGGGTCGATGGGATTGAATGCGACCCAGTATGCATAGGTACTCGGGCCACACTTGCGCGGACCCACTGCGACCGTTGTTGGCTCGCCGACGTTTTGCAACGCCGGGGAGAGCGTGTCCAGTGTGCGGGTAACGTGAAATGGGGGGCGAAATATGTGTGCTGTATTAATTTTGTTCAGACTTGTTTCAGTCATTTCTGGTGGGCGCCTGTCTGTGTAAGACTGGATGGCGAAAATTATGAAGGCTGGAGAATTAGGAGATTGTGGATTTAGTTCTTAATGAATGTGGAATTCAGGGTGCAAACTGATTGTTAGCGTCTAGTTTTAGTTTTGTTTTTTCCTATCATGCATTAGTGCAGCTAGTGGTGTGTGTGTGTGTGTGTGTGTGTGTGTGTGTGTGTGTGTGTGTGTGTGCGTGCGTGCGTGCGTGCGTGCGTGTGCGTGTGCGTGCGTGCGTGCATGTGTGTGTATGTGTGTGTGTGTGTGTGTGTGTGTGTGTGTGTGTATGTGTGGCTGTGTGTGTGTTTTCGATGGACGACGTAAACATGTGCAGAATATGCTGTATGTATTTTTCTACAATTATTTCTCTCTTTTTAAGTCCCTTTTATTTATAGAAGGGACTTTTTAGGACGGGTCGCGGGCGGAGGGGAGAGGGGGAGGGGGGGGGGGGGCAATTTAATAGCATGTCCATGATGTCAAAGGCGGGCATGCTAAACCGCTAACAATTGAAGTAGCAAGATAAAAATTACGTCATGTCTAGTTACGCTAATCTCGCTGCTGAATGTACATTTGGCGCGAAGCGCCGTAGTGTATGTATGTATGTATGTATGTATGTATGTATGTATGTATGTATGTATGTATGTATGTATGTATGTATGTATGTATGTGAGTATGTATGTATGTATGTATGTATGTATGTATGTATGTATATATGTATGTATGTATGTGTGTGCGTATGTATGTAAACAAGAGAACCTCCGATATTTCTATACACACAAGCTTGAAACTTGGCGAAATACTTTCTTTCTAAGAGAGCTTCCGAGCAAATTGTAATTGGATGTCTCATTGAAGACATAAACAACCGTTTATAGAAAGTCGGTTGACCCAGATTAGAGTCCGTAATTTTTGTCATATTTACTTGAACGTTTGCATATAGCTAGTTTGGAGAAAGACATTGGATGAGTTCGTTAGCCAGCTTTGTATCCTTTCATCTTCTTTAGTAAAAATTAATTTTTTTCAGAAAAGAATTAAAACACTAAAAAGCCTTTACTTCTAGAGAAAGTCAGACAGTGGCGGTGACGTAAAAGAATCAGCTCGGTCACCACGCAGACAGTGACATAATACTCTAAATATGACGTCACTCTCTCTCTCGCGCGCGGCTCTGTCTCTCTCTGTCTCACACAAACATGCGCGCATCTCCAAGAGGAATAGATCCTCAAGCGCTCTCCAGGCGCATTAGGATCTTTGCTTCTTGGAGATGTTTGGAGCGCGCGAATGCTCACACTAACACGCACACACACATCGACGCGCTTTCAGAAGAGCATGCAGGTGACCCGTGTACTTAGTATATCATGTAGCTAGGTAAAGTCAACCTGCTTTCACACAAATTATAGCAAGACTGAAATTGTACCGTGAATTTCTAGTTTCGTCACCATTTTCTCAAGCCTATGAAGCAAAAGTGAAACTCATATCACGTAAAATATAAAATTACGTAAAAACTAAAACTTACGTCATGACAAATGACGTTTGACAAATCAATGACGCGTATGTCCTGCGCCCCTTATAGAACTCACTGACGCTTTGGGAGATCTGCGGGACTTTTTCCAATGAGAAAATTCAACATCAGAATCGGGTCAAAGACAAAAGGTAGAGACCATTGACAGCGAGGACAGCTCTCATATAGAAGGGACTTTTTGGGTTAGGGTTCATCCCATCTTGTTAGGTTTATATCGCTGCAACAAAACTTCCTCCCTAGGACAATAGTATAGTATAGTATAGTATAGTATAGTATAGTATAGTATAGTATAGTATAGTATAGTATAGTATAGTATTTATTGTATTTATTATATTGTACTGGTTTGTGTTGTATTGTATTGTATTGTACCGGTTTGTATTGTATTGTATTGTATTGTATTGTATTGTATTGTATTGTATTGCATACAAACCCACAAAACAAACAAACAAAGAAAAATAAAACAACCTGTCTTCAATATTTCGTGCACTTTCACGCACGATCTATTGATCTCTTGTGGTCTGAAGAATACAGCTTCCCAAAGGGTAATTTTCCAACGATAAAAGGATCAATGTGTTGAAAAAAAAATGCAGGAAAACAGTGCGTTGGAATCAAAACATTTTCTTATGTGTCGATTACTAGTGACAGAAATAACCGTGACCCGTGACTTGAGGAGCATGAGTGAGGTTTCGTTTGCAACGAACGACTTCCACCAACGAACGAGAGCGAAATCACGGCGGATAACCAGCTTGTTCCATAAGCATAGACAACACTCCAAACATCTTCAAAAGGCGTAGATCCTTATGAGCCCTCCGGGCTCATGAGGATCAATGCCTCTTGGAGATGTTCGGAGTGTTGTCTTGCTTGTGGTGGAAGCTGGTTATCCGCCGTGATTTCGCTCTCGTTCGTAGTTGGAAGTCGTTCGGCCTAAACGTAACCTGTGCAATAAATACAATTGATACGGAGTGAAGCGTTATTTTCCTGACTGTGATTGTGATTGATAAAATGAAGGCAACGTGAAGATGTGATAAAGACACATGTTCCCGCCCATAAAATCTTCCAAAGAATAAAGACAGCAACAGTTTCACTTCCAGCGGACTCAAGTTATGTCTGTAAAACCATGGCAACTTAAACGATAAAGAACCCCATCCCAAGAAACATGGACACAGTTGGAGGCAACAAGAGGCAAAAAACCTCATGAGCCCCCGCGACTGCGGGGGCTCATGAGGGTCTTTGCCTCTTGCAGTTGGTTGAATGGCGTTTGTACCAAAAATTAAAAAGATTGCGGGGTCTTGTGACGGATTTTTTACATTTTTAATTAAACAATTTTTTGTTGTTGCTTCAGTTAGTTGAGAGCATGGTGTTTTAAATTTTTACACGACAGTGTTGGGAGTAATTCTCCCGGTAACGGAGTCTGGAGCGAGGGGAGGAAATAATCTGTGATGAGAATATCAGGCTGTCAGAAGCTGTCCTCGTCACTATGACACTAAAGATCCCTTGTCTCCTGCGGGGACGTTGAACTGTTAAAAGTACAAGTTGCGGCGCCCGCATAACCCGATATAACGACCTCCGTCTGAGCAGAACTTACAGCCAAAGCAGTCATAGTAGAAACGGTGGGAATCTGACCAAAGTCAAAATGTATACATTCTCATCAGCTCATGTAGGTTGAAGGGCACATGATAATCTAGGCCTTTTGCAGTTGATCTCTGTCACGTAACGGATATGACATGTTTTTATTTTATTTTTTTCAAGTCGGTTTTTTTTTTGGTAATAAATCGAGGTCGCCGACCTCTGTAAATAGCCTTGGGTTAGAAAAGTTGATAAATGTATTGTAAACGCAAGCGTAAAGCCCGTGCAGCTAGCTTAACGGTGAGCGATTACAGCGGTTGCACGCTTTCGGCAAGTAGCTTTAACCGAATAGTGTTAAGAAGTACAGTCTAACTGCGAGGTAGCAGAAGGATATTACGTGTCAGTCAGTCGAGTTAGCTAGCTCAGTGAGGGTCTGGGTCAGGGTGCGGCCTTGTTTGGAGCCCTTGACAAGCTGTGTGAGGGTTGTGTTACCCTCCCTGCAATACCACTGCCAGTGTTCCTGGTTCTGGGTGTCCGAGAGACCGAGTGACGACGGCTGCTGCTCGACAGAAGACTCCTCCGGTTCGTGTTCGTCTTGTTTGTCTCGTCCTGCCGGAGGACTCACAAGTGAAAGGTAACTATTCATGCTATTTACTCAGTGAGCTGCTGTACTCTCGGGTGTGTAAATGTGTACATAAGTTTGGAAGAGTGTGTTCATTTATTTCTTTAGTAATGCTTTAATCAAGTTTTTAACCATGTTTTTAGGGGTTAGGTTGTAATGCAGTGAGTTTCGGATTTATTTATTTATATTCGGTTGTCGCCGAGTGGGTTTATTTAAAGGACCAAGTGCGTTTTTTTGGTTGGTTCTATTAATAGAACTAATTTCAAGGAAGTGAGGCGCCATGTTGTCAAAATTAATTAAAGTGGATATTTTTCGAGATATATATATATTTATATTGGGTCTTTTTGATAAGATTGTCATGTGGGGTGTTTTTTGGTGATTATTTCATATATTTATATGTACATGTGACTATTTTGATAATGTTGGTTTTTGGGCAGTGGTAATAAAGATAAAAGTTTTTATTAGTAAAGTTAACTTTCAAAATTTAAAAGTAGACATAGAATAATAAAATAATGTAAACATGGTGAATATTAAATGTACATAGAAATCATTTTTGTCATGATTTTATATTATGTAATATGGCCAAGGCGGGTAGTGTACCAGCAGGAAGATAACCTCTACAGGGTGAGATGAGAGACACAACTCACATGGTTTGTGAATAAATGCAGGAAATGCGTGCTATTCTAGAATTAACTGTATTGGCACTTTGACTGACAGTGCGCCTTTTTGCAGTGCACTTCTCAGATTTCTTCGACTTCTTCGACTTCTTAGATTTCGTCGAGTTCTTCGACTTCTTCGGTTTCTTCATCTTCCATGATCGTCAAAGGTGACGCATCATCAGGAGCTGTACCATCGTCTGCGCGGTGGCCTCGGTCAGGAGCTGGAATGCCTTCGCTAACCAGTCCGGGTTGGCAAGTGCTCTGACACTGGGCTACAGCAGGCTGATTCAACGTTCCGCGTGTGGGTCGCAGACGTTCGAGTGGCGACGGCAGCAGTATTGCCAGAGCAAGTACTATGGAATCCTGAGTCAAGCTCCACCGTTCTTGTACCGGTGCAGGGTGGGCAAGCGCGGCAACAGTGCTCTTCGGGGTATTGGTAGTAATGTTACATTATGAGCCACCCTGTCTAGTGGGGGACAGAGAGGACACTGTACAGAAACAAAGTACCCGCCTTGCATAGCCATGGTCAATTTTCGTCTGTCAATTAATCATTTTCATGTGTTAATGTGTTATGTGAGTGCATGTGTGTGTATGTGTGAGGGTGTGAGGCATTAGTGGGTTGGGGTGGTGTTAGAGTAAGTGTAAGTAATAAAAGAGTCGATTGTTGTTTATCACTGGTGTGTGATTTATTTAGAGCGGGTGGGTTTCTCCAGTGTTAGCTCTTGCATTGTCCACGATACCCTGACTCTTGTCAGGCGTGTCGTGACAATCTCCCCAACCCCTCCCCTCCCCCTCCCCCCCCCAAAAAAAATAATAAATTTACCCCCCCCCCCCAAAAAAAAAAAAAAAAAAAAAAAAA
This sequence comes from Semisulcospira habei, assembly GCA_036245525.1. Classification (NCBI taxonomy): domain Eukaryota; kingdom Metazoa; phylum Mollusca; class Gastropoda; family Semisulcospiridae; genus Semisulcospira; species Semisulcospira habei. The sequence goes on from BTPG01000003.1 coordinate 166,372,380, forward strand.
ATCCAACACCAAAACGAACAAAAAAGCTAAGAAGGAACAACGACAACAAAATGAAAGAAACCCAACCAAAAACGCACAAAAAAAGGAACAAGCCAAGAAAAAGGAAAGGAAATGAAAAGAAAGAAAAGGAAAGAAAACCAAACCACCCAAAAAATGCACAGACTAATAAACAACAAAGAAACGAATAACAACGCACCCACCCTAAAAAACAAAAAAACAAAACAAAAACAAATGGAACAAAACACACACACACACACAAACAAAAGCAAACCTGCACTGACTCATGAAGATCTATGTCTCTTGCAGATGGAAGGTGCCGGATTATGAAAGCGGGCCACCACCTTTCTGTCAACGAACGATCACATAATCTTTTAACAGTCACACACTAAAGTACAGAAGACCTTCTCAGTTCATGGAAACTATCTGTAAACAGAAATGGCTGAAAACTTCCACAAGAGGTTTAGATTCTCATCAATCCCTGCGACTCGTGACTCATGCCTTGTGCCTCTTGCAGGTAAAGGAGGGTGGGGAAGAACTGTGTGTCGCATTTTCTTTTTAGGACCCTAGTTATTGGCCCTGAGAGAGTTCGCTAAAAAACTAAGGCATCGCTGAGTGATCGATGTTTTGCTACTTGCTCAATATGATAACGACCAGCAAGCTGCTCAGAAAAATAAGATCACCCAACTGCAAGAGGTATAGATCCTCATGAGCCCCCGCAGTTGCGGGGGCTCATGAGGATCTATATCTCTTGTTGAAACGACTTTGTTTCCATGATCCCTTGACCGCTTGGGATCTTTGATGCTGAATTAAGAAAAAAAAAAATTAAAAACACAATCTGAATCCACGGGGAGTAAAGAGGCGGAGAAGTTCTGATTTGAAAGTAATATGGAAAAAGCATAATTATAAATGGACGGCTTAAAACTTTGAGAATGTGTCTTCTATAACACCAAAAGTTCTTTTAACATCTAAAAGAAACACAGGCTCCGGGAAACTGCCTGTCCAATTTGTGTCCCTTGACAGCAGCCCACGAGCGTAACTCGGTGTTGACGCTTAGCGCAGCTGCCAGGGGAAATAACTTCTACAGCCGGTTTCCTGGACAAACTAAAAACTCGTGCAGGAGTGCTGATCTGAATGGTTTTTGAAAGTTACGATTCAACACTGGTTGTCTCCCACGATTCGCTACCGCTTATCAGCGGTAGCGAATCGAGGGAGACAACCAGTGTGTTACGGCTCTTGGCGTCGGCTGGGGGCTCTCGAAGTCTGCTGCCTCTTCTATTTGCATTTGGGTGGTGCGGCTCACATTTCCCCCGAATTGAAGGTTACAGTTAATAATAATAATAATAATAATGGCATTTATAATGCGCTTATCTTATAATAATTATAACTCTAAGCGCGCACTCACAACTCGCGCACGCATGCGCACGCTTTAGACAATGACTCGCGTACCACAAACTGTGGAATACATTACGACGGTCAGCTTGGGGTGGGGAGTGTGGTGATATAGTGCTAGAACTGTTGAAAGAGGTGAGTTTTGAGGGCGGACTGGAAGGAGGAGAGAGAGTGTTTCTGACGGAGAGAGAGTGGGAGAGTGTTCCAGGTGGATGGACCGTAGACGGAGAAGGAGCGGGGGCCGAACATGTTAAGTTTGGTGCGAGGGATGTGGAGGCGGAGAGGGTCAGAGGCAGAGCGGAGGGAGCGGGAAGGTGTGTAGGGGTGAAGTAAGTTGGAGAGATAGGCAGGAGCGCAGTTGTTCAGGGATTTGTAGCAGAGAGACAGAATTTTATATTGGATGCGTTGGGGGATGGGGAGCCAGTGAAGGAGTTTGAGCAGGGGTGTGACGTGGTCGGATTTTTTCTTTATGAGGACGAGGCGGGCAGCATTGTTCTGAACAGTTGGATAAGACAAGGGAGATAATCACCGCGTTAATTTGATTAATGTAATTTATTGATTTAATTTATTATTTAATTGATCTTATTTTAAATGTTTATATCTTTGTTTTATTTTATTTTATGTTACTTGTGTGCACAACAACTGGCTGGTGCATCACAGTCCAGTTCTTTGAGTTCGTAAAAATTGTAGCTATAGCGTAGACGCGCGCGCGCGAGCGCGCACGCACGCACGCACGCACGCACACAAATACATACAAACACACACACACACACACACACACACACAAACACACACACAAATACACCCACAGCCACACACACACAGACACACACACGCACGCACGCACACACACACACGCACACACGCACGCACACACACACAAACACGCGCGCGCGCATTCTGAGTCAACTGGTAGTAAAGGGGTTAAACCCCTTACAGTGCCGTAATTCCCGTAAATAAGGGGGTGTTACGTGTCTAGGGAATGAACGTCTTGGGGTAATCGAAACATGTAAGTAGCAGCCGAACATTCCAGAGCCGACAAGATGGCAGCCATTACACCGGCAAATGACCTCTTTCCCCAAAAGTGCACAATTTCCGTCAGCAACATAGAAAATAATTGGTGGATCCCGTACGTCTGATGATCCTTTTTCTTAAATAAAATGTGTGGGATCTATACAAGTTCCTTTCTCTACGTGTGTGTTTGTGTATGTGTGTGTGTGTGTGTGTGTGTGTGTGTGTGTGTGTGTGTGTGCGCTTGTGTGTTTGTGTATGTGTGTGTGTGTGCGCTTGTGTGTTAGTGTGTATGTGTGTGTGTATGTGTTTGAGTGAGTGTGTGTGCGTGTGTGTATATGTGTGAGTGAGTGTGTGTGTGTGCGTGCGTGTGTGTGTGTGTGTGTGCGCGTGTGTGTGTGCGTGTGTATGTGTGTGTGCTTGTGTATGTGTTTGCGTGTGTCTGTGTATGGTTTTAATGATTGTAAATTCAGCACCAAAGTGCGCCACCCGTCCAAGGGACAGGGACACAAAGTGGTGTCAGCAAGAGGCATAGATCCTCATGAGCCCCCGCAACTGCGGGGGCTCATGAGGATCTATGTCTCTTGCCGTTGGCTCTTTTTCGCGTTTTCTCGGCAGTCAAAGGGTTAAGGCTTTCCTACCCTTTTATTTCTTCTCTCAATCCATTATTTTGTGATGGCATACTTAATAGATTTTGGCATGATAAGTGCATGGTAGCTCGATAGTTCAAAGGTGGAGCCATAATGGCTTGGCGCCCATAGGCGCCAAGCTTTTCTGGCACCACCCTTGAACTATCATGCTCGATCTGTCTCTAGGATTGTAATACAGTCCTTCAGAGGGATTTCGGTCCAGGGGCACAATGTGTTAACCCTTTCACTGCTAGTAGTCCCGAGCTGTACTTCTGAAATCTTTCTTTATAAAAACAAAACAAAACAAAACAAAACAACACACACACACACACACACACACACACACACACACACACACACACACACACACACACACACACACACACACACACACACACATACACACACACACACACACACCGTCTCACACACACACACCGTCACACACACACACACACACACACACACACACACACACACACACACACACACACACACACACACACACACACACACACACACACACACACACACAAGCCGTCCAAGGAGCAGCGACGCAAAGTCGTCAGCGAGTGGTCTAAATCTTTATCAGCGGGGGCTCATGAGGATCTGTGCCTCCTGCAGTTAAATCGTCTTCATTTTTCTCGGCAGTTAAGGGGTTAATACATAAAACTACCGAAGAAAAGATACGTAGGTGCGATCATAAATGGTAGGCATTCTTTGTATTCCAATTGAAAAAAAAAAAATGACAAGTTGAATTTGCATACGAGCTGTAAGAAATCTTAGCATTCAGTGTAATGTTCTAGCACGCTATATACAATGTGTCTGCAGGTGGTTCAAAGATCCAGAACGGAACAGTACGATTTTATTTCTGGCTTGTATGTGTTTTATAATGCAGAATACATTGTACTGGGCAGCTGGTGTGGCAGAGCGTTCGACTCTCGTCCTAAAGGTCGCGGGTTCGAACCCAGCTGGGGTCGAAATTTGTTCAGAGCCTTTTTGTGGCCTATTCTGAGCCCCATTATTTGAAATCACCTTCGTGGTGGACAAAGACGTTAAGCCAGTAGTGACGAGATTAACCCATTTAACTGATCTAACCAAACTGCCGCATTTCCAAATTTTGGAGGTGACACATAACGACTATGTACCAGTTGCAGGCGATGGCTCGACCGTGATAATTCAAGGGTAGAGCCTGATTAGCGCCAAGCTAATCAGGCTCTACCCTTGAATTATCACGGTCGATCCATCGCCTGATGTAGTGCGTCGGACTAAATGAGCTGAACCGTAAGCGCCTACGATTTTAAAATCTATTATTATTATTATTATCAACATTTGAACAGTCAGAAATAACTTTGCACGCCCATGGCACCCCAGGGATGTTACATTTTCAACACAACTCCAATTTTTCATGTCCGATAAGTATCGGGTTGAACTTTGCACACACTCGCTTCGCTCAATAAAAAGAAAATTGGTCTGCATTTTTTCCATTTACTTCCAACCGCAAAGTTTATTTGTGCGGCGGGAAATTGCATGTGTGCTAATCTGTGAGTTTGGATCTAACGGCTGTAAGCCGTAAGATACAAATTCACAGACAAGCACACACAAATATACTAATCTGTCGGTGCCCAGGTTGGCGGTTTTTAACACAATTCCGACAAAATAACTTGTTCATCATTTTTATTTTCTGATACAAACATTCCCCGACAACATTCTTCCCATGAAGCGCACAGATGTAAATTAAACGGGTCGCACAATGACAGTAAGAGGCATACCTTGTCATGAGCCCCGGCCTGCAGTTGCGGGGGCTTATCAAAAAGTTACATCTCTTGCAGATCAAACTTGAGAAAGTGGACTGCTGAGAACAGCTGAACAAATACACAAAGCAATGTAATCAGAAAGAGAGCTTCAGAGTGTAGGAGCGTGTCATTGCTATTTGATCATGTTCGCTCCAAGTGGGGTGCATGGGGTGGGGTTGAAGAGTGTGGGGGGGGGGGGGGGAGTGGGGGAAAAGGGTTGGGGTGGCGGAAGAGTTGGTATGTTGTGGAGGGGGTTGGATCTTAACCCTTTCAGCGGCAAACACCCTACAGCAGGAGATTGATTGACCATGATAATTCAAGGGTAGTGCCAGATTAGCTTGGCGCCTGAAGGCGCCAAGCTAAGCTGGCACTACCCTTGAATTATCACGGTCTATCCACCTCCTGCAAGTGGTACATAGTCGTTAACACTCCCAAATTTGGGGAATGCGGCTTTGGAGCTAAAAGGGTTAATGAGGAATGGAAAAGGGCTGTAGTCACGATTTCTTACTGGCTTCGTTGCGTTAACCCCTTCCCTGCTGGGGCACAGTGAGCAACCCCCAACTGCAAGAGGCCGCAACTCCGCAAGAGGCCGCAAACCCAAGCCGTCCAAGGAACAGGGACACAAAGAGGTGCCAGCAAGTGGCATAAATCTTTATCAGCGGGGGCTCATAAGGATCTATGCCTCTTGCTGACCCCACTGTGAATCCCTGTTCTTTTAACGGTTGGGGTTTTTCAGCGTTGAATTAACAATGACTTTCACTTTCAGAAACACAACCTGCGTCCACTAGCAGTGAAGCGGTTAATCACGATTCGAAAAAGAGAAGATTTTGAATCATCACGAGAATCCTGCGGAATCAATCGCGACCAATTAAAAGCGCTACCAACAGCCAAAGGGTTAACAATAATTGTCACGAATTACGACGACGTCATATTATGTCACGAACCACAAATCGGTAATGACGTGTCACGATGTAAAGCTAGATCACCCCTTCCCCCCCCCCTCCCCCCCTCACCACCATCGAAAGGACAAAAGTGGCAGTTCCATAACGCAAGCAACTTGGATTCGGGAGTAAAAAGGCTGAACGATTTTACGTATTGACGTTTGAGAAAGTTGACAGAGGGAATGCTGAAACAAATGTACCTTTGACATATCACACATATCACGGTCGATTTTGAAGCTTGCGGGTTGTCTGGAGGTACTTGCAGGCAAATTCAATATCTGGTATTTCGGTATTTAGATAAGCCACGATTTGTGTACTTGAGCTCTTGAACGTTTAACATATTGGTTTATTTCAGATTTGTATACTGACGATCAAAAGAAATGCGACTTTTTCTGAATCATCGGAAATACTTTAGTGTTGCCGATGATTCCAAAAATGTCGCATATCTTTCGCTCCTCAGTAGTTTGCATTAGGTCAAGTAGAGTTGAAGCTTAGAAATTCCCAACATAGAAAGAAATATGTTTACAAAGGACAAGTACAATACAATTGTGTTGTGCTTGTTCGTTTCTAAGTGTGTTTCTCTGTTTGGATGGGAATTTATTTGCATTTTACGCAATTGACAGTTCCTTTTTTGGAATTTCGTTTCTGACGTCTTCGGTGATTCGGAGCTTCGGCTTTCCAAGGATTGGATTCAAAGTGGTGTCGACAAGAGGCATAGACCCTTATGAACCCTCGCATGACGATCTATGTTTCATCAGTTTTTCTCGCCAGTGAAATGGTTAAAGCACTTTTTAGACATTGTACTGCAAATAACGTGTTCTATACAAACCTGTATTTACTACATACCTTTCGTTAATTGCTTTCGTTGATATTTGGATAGGCTCCACTCGATCAAGGAGCCCCGCATCAATAGCTGCGAAAGTGTCGCATAGCGTTGCCCGCAACGCTATACGACACTTTTGCAGCTATTTGATGCGGGGCCTCTTGAAGGAGTGAAAATGTAAGACTGTATTCTTGAACATTTGCCATTTTACCTGATCTACGTGGGATGGAGTGGTTGACCTTTTCAGCGGCAGCATTTCGAAATGGAATACGGCTTCTGTTTCCGTCTTTGTTATTTGTGTTCTTGTTTCTGTAAGACCAGTAAAAGACGCAGCCGGAGGCACAAAAGCATAGATTGATTCACAGGAATCGTCAGTCCAGCACTGGTCTCTGGTGCTTGTTGGTGCTGTGTGTGTGTGTGTTGGGGGGGGGGGGGATGGGTGGGGGGAGGGGGGACGGGGAAGGAGTGGGGGAGGGTGTGGTGGCATGGGAGGGCTCAGCTTGATTTATATAGAGACCACAGGCGCTCGACAACGAATCTCTTAACCGTTGTCGTGCCTCGCGCGCTCACAAACCTCGCAGTGCACAACACCTCCTCCGTCGTTGGCACGAGCACCTATTGTGTGCTAGGTTGACTATCATTCCGTCGATTTTTGGCGCCAGGATTGTATCATCACAAATGAACCGCAAACTCGGCGTTAAACCCAAATAACTAACTAACTAGCCACCTGATGACACCCTGTCTGCCGGCTATGCCATACACAGGGATATGATTGAGACATATATCTTCTCCAATAAGCAAAAGACCCTTGCCCCGACCGTAGCCCGAGAAACGAAATTTGCATGCTGGGTCACGAATCTTTGCTTGTCCACACCAATCTGATTGAGTCATAGATCACCAGAAGCCCTTGCCATGCAGCAGAGCGTAAAACTCTTTGAAATGTGGAGTCCTTAGATTCCACAATTCAAGGAGTTTCATTTTCTTCCAACCCACAAGGGACCCCAGTGCGCAAAGAACGTTTGACCGAGGACGGCCGCAGTACGGTAGGCAAGCGCACATTTGTGCGCGGGCTCGCTGCGGCCGACTCCGGCCCGATGACCTTTTGCGTGTAGGGGGCATTGAAACATTACAAAGACGGTCCACAACAAAGCATTCCAAATTAGTACAACGCACTAAACCACCCGAGCTACAAATTAACTCATTCTGCCCGCGACACCCACAGCAAGATAAGTCTCGACCATGATAGTTCAAGGGTGGGGGCATAAGCGCCAAGCTATTCTGCCACCACCCTTGAACTATCATGGTCGATCTGTTTCCTGAATTGTAACGCAGTCTTCAAAGGATAACTCCAAAATGTGGGTATTTCGTACCTCGGGCACAATGAGTTAAATGAACTACAAGTTCGCTGCAAGAACTGCAGATGAGACAAGCAAGAGACACAGATCACCATGATCCCCCACACATGCGGGGGCTCATGGTGATCTATGCCCATTGCATTTGGGTGGTGTTCGCTGTAGCCCAGAAATGCAGGGGGTTAATTATTTGCGGTGTAAGCTGACTCGACACAACACACCTACACACTAGACGGCATTTTAAAATCAACAGTGTAGTTAGTCACTCCTTCAACCAGACCCGTCATTCTGCAATAGGCACAGATCCTCATGCGAACCGGCGTCCGGAAGGGCTCATATAAATTTAGTTTTCTTGCTGGCATAGATGGGTCCCCATTTACATCCTCAAATCGAGGATGCTGTTCGGTTATAGCGGAACGGTAGCTCCGTACATCACATCTTGCGATAAAAAGAGCCCATCTGCAAGTGAAATAGATTCTCATGAGCTACTGTAGTCACGAAAACCTATGTCTCTTGCCGGCAGACACAGGCCGTCTGATTTCTGATCGAGGACGTCATACGGCTTTAACTCTATGGCGGTAGTGTACACCTCACATCTTGCGGTAAAAAGACCTCTAAATTAGGTGTCTGTGTCGCCATGGAAAATTCCGGTGGGTTTGAAAGCCTGTAACTAACTGGAAGGGAAACGCGACTAACATCAAACCAGTGGTTCTTTCACAACTACAGACAACAACAACAAAAAAAAATCCGCCGAGCGGTGTCGTCAGTAGCAGTCAAGGGGTTAACAATTGTCACCTGATAAAAGACCTTCCCCACTCAGTGAGTGAAAATGGCTTTCTCCCATGTCTAGTGTCTGAGTACCGAGAAAAAGCGTACACGATCCAACAGCACGAGACATAGATCCTCATGAGCCCCCGCGAGTCGCGGGGGCTCATGAGGATCTATGTCTCTTGCCGAGACCAATATGTATCCATGTTTTTTGCACGTTTGTGGCTTTTGATCGTTGAAGGAACATAGATTTCAAAAACAAACTATGCGTTCAGTGGCAGTGAAGGGTTGACACTGTCTCAATAGTCTTGCCGGAAATACATCCTTAACCATGACTGCCTCCCATTTCGACAGAAGCAGAATAGTGCCTGATTATCTTTGCGTCTGAAAAGGTGGTAAGTTAATCCCTTAACTCATTCAGCCAAACGCACGTATTTCCCAAACTGAGTTAAGGGATTAACACACGAACACATAAAACAAACAAACAAACAAACACACGAACATATAAAACAGACAAACAAACAGTACAAATTTAGAAGTCAAACTATCCTGACGAGTGTCTGTGCATTTTCATTCCCGTGGCGGAAATCAGGCTAGAGTGAATCTTGAGTGATGAGCTCCAATCCCAGTCGGACCCGCCTTGCAGATTGGTACACACAATCAGCGGTCACTACGTCTGTCATGTGAAAGGCTAAAGACAGTAAGTCCTCTTTTAGTGACAAGCGAGATTTTCACTGTAACACAATGACAATCTCGCTTTTCACAAAAAAAATGGACTTGCTGCTTTTTTCCCTTTACACAGGGCAGAGTTGAAATTCTTTCCCGAGGGAAACGCTGCCTGCCTGATTCCATGCAATTTTCCAGTGAGCAAAAGATCATCGGGCCGACGTCGGCCCATTGCCGGCCCATTGCAAGCTGACGAAGCTATCGAGTCTGGACGGATGGTTGTTGCAAGCAGTCCTAGTAAGCAAAAGGCCTATATCGACCAGAGGACACGACACTCTCCGTGATGTCTAATTGTCTACCCAGTTTTATCTGAATTTTAAATTTGCATATAAAACTAAACAAAAACAAACAAAATCAAAACAAAAAACAACAACAACAAAAATAAATAAATAGAAATCATCGGTACCAATATAATTTTCTTGGGTAAATGTTGATTACATTTGTTCTTATAATATCTAACGAGACCTTAACGCGACAACTACAGATGAAAATACAAATATCAGAAAAGCAAATCACCCACGGATTGATCGAGCGTCTAAAATGACAAATCTTAGACGGCGAAAGAAACCGCCGGTTAACATAGTGCCAAATTGCCACAATACACCGCAATACAGGAAAAAATTGCACACTAGTTGATCAAGCGTCTGACAAGACAAATCCTCGAAAGCGGAAGAAACCGCCGGTAAAAGTTGTGTCAAAGTGCCACAATACACCGCAATACAGTAAAAGTAATAGTTATTCGCTAAATGAGCAAGCGCCTAAAGAGACAAATTTTCGACCGCATGCAGAAGGCACCCTGCAATTTCCGTCAATCTGCCACAAAACGATGAAAGTTTTACAGCTTTTGAAATTCTTTTGGCTGAAGCGAAGAACCTCGAATTTCTCTTTTTAAAATAGGACCTCAGTCATAGTTCAAGGGTGGTGTCTGATGTCCTTCAGGCGCCGAGCACATCAGACACCACCCTTGAACTATAATCACCTACGTTCTTGTCAACAGTTCTTCATGTCCAGTGTCACGGAAATGGATTGCCTGAATCCCTCAGCTCTACGTATTACGAGCACTACTTGTCAACAACACCAGGGCCGTTATCGTTACGTGTCAATAGCACTACGTGTGGATAACACTACGGTGGTTAGACCTAAGGGCGCTGGAACTATGCAGCGGTACACCATTACGTAGTGACAGCGACGCGTAGTGCTTTCGATCGTAGTTCTTTTGACACGTAATGCTACCGACCGTAGTGCTATCGACACAAAATGCTACGATCGCAGTGCTATATACGCGTAGCTCCCGTGATGCATAGTGCTAGCGATACACACCCGATGCATCGGCCGTGATATTTCAAGATTAGCGCGTATTAGTCTGGTGTCTCAGGATGTGCCAGGCTAAGAAAAAAAAAAAAAAAACTACTCTTTACCTATCGTGGTCAATTGGGCTCCAGCGCCTCCGTGTCCTGTTCGGCATTCAAGCTCTGCACGTGAAAATCTATTGCAAAGAAAAACGACGCTTTTTATCACCTACAGAGGATTTCGTGGGATTTCGCAAAGTGCCAGAAAATTGCGAGAACCGTTTCATTTCCAGCTTCATCAAATCCGAAGACACGAAATAGCATCGCTTATTTTTGTGTATTTACTGCAAGATTCATCTACAACGCTAGAGGACAGTTCCAAGCTAGAGATACAAATGGCAACATGAGTATAAAAAAAAACAAAAAAAAAAAAACAGCAATGCTCATGGGCTCCTGCTACCTTGCGGATAGATTTAACCCCTTAACTGACGAGAAAAAGTCGTCAACACGACTGCAAGAGACATAGATCCTCATGAGCCCCCGCAGTTGAGAATCTATATCTTTTGTTGACACCACTTTGAAACCATACTCCTTCGACGGTCTGGGTTCTTTGGCGTGGAATTAACCGAGACTTCAGAAACAAAGTCTACGTCGATTGGCAGTGACAGGATCAATATGAGCGGATGCATTCCAGTCAACACCAGGCGCAGATTCTAATAAGCCCCAAGCACGATACAGGGGCTCGTGAGAATAAATGCCTTGTGCAAAAGAACGGAGCTGTGCAAGCTAAGTCGACAAACTATTCAGGCGACGGCCGACGGCCCATTTTTCTCAATCGTCTCGCGCTTCGGGAGTAATAAAGGCAGGGGCTTTGTTCGTAAATGTCTTCGGCAATAGCGTTTAGCGTGTGTATTGCTTCAGGGTGAATACGAATCCACAGTCGTTTTGATTCTAGTTAATGACACCAGCCATCCGCCAAATGAATCAGGCACAACACGAAATACGCGAATGAATAGAAACAAAAAACGAGAAATGCAAAATGAAAGAACAAAGGGTTAAACTGAACAAGGCAACACAATCCATTGAGAAGACAAAGGGGGAAAAAAAAGGAAAAAGAGTTTGTTACTTAGCTAGTTAGTTATTTACTTAGTTAGTTACTTAGTTACTTAGGTGCTTACTTAGTTAATTACTTAGTTGCATAGTTAGAGGGGCTTATAATGCCAAACAGGTGACAGAAGCCATCTCAATGCTGAGAAAAAGAACAGCGACAGAAAGGGGAGAAGAAAAAAAAATTTAAGGAAAAAAAAAAAGGATTTATCGTAGATTAAACACCTTGCGAGTCGGGGCTACCCATCGCGGGGGCTCATGAGAATTTATGTCTCTTGTTAGTTCTATGTTCTTTACACCCGTTGACATATATGTGTTCTTCACGCTAACGTCGGTCAGCACGTAGTCGGTTTTTACGCTCAATTCGCGATCACTGGCAGCAAAAGGGTTAAATACTGGCAATTATTATCTGAGTAGTGTGCGTATCAGCTACAGGAGATGGGTGGACCACAACATACGAAAATTAACATAACATTAACTAGGCGCATGGGGAAAGTGCCAAGCCTGGGGCAATATACTTTTGAAAAAAAAATCATGGTCCACCATCTCCTGTTGCAGACTGCCCGGACTGAATGACAAGCCCTGAGACACTAGATCAGGTACGGATCGACGGTGATAGTTTAAAGGTAGTTTTAAATTAGCTTGTCGATGACCATGGTAGTTCAAGGGTGGTGTCAGAATAGCTTGGCGCCTTTTTATAGGGTGGTGCCGGAATAGTTTGGCGCCTCAAGGCGCCAAGCTATTCCGGCTGCCTCCTATAACGGGCGCCAAGCTATTTTTGCACTACCCTTGAACTATCATGGTCGATCCGTCTCCTGACGACAACTCCGAAATGTTGGCATTGGCGCCTTCAAATGTGCTAAAAGCTTCCTGTACCCCTCGGTGTCTGAAGTGGCAGGTGGTACGGTCATGCAACACTTTTGCTCAGGATAATAGGATTTTTATATCTAGATTTGCGCCGGGCTTTTAACGTACTTGTCTCGCAGACTTGAAACAACAACAGTCGTGACTGAAAATCCACGATCTCTGCCGGCAAGAGGCATACATTTTCCTATGAACCTATGCAGCTGCAGGGGTTAATGAGACTCTGTGTCTTTTGCTGAAAGAAGGGTCTGATAAGGGACTGAACTGTCCACAAAAGGAAGTATTGGTATCCCGCAAGGTTATCTCTTGTCCTCACGTCTGTACGGCACGACAGGTTCGACCGCAGACGAGGTAATATCCCAATGCGCAAAAGGCCATCGGGCCGACGTCGGCCCGATGGCCTTTTGCGCATTGGGGTGACTCTTCATCCAGCCCCAGCTGCAAAAGACATAGATCTTCATGATGCGTCTTTAGTTGCGAGGATCCATGAGGACTTACATCTTCCGCTATCTTTAAAAATTTGATAGATTCATTCACACCCGTGACAGCAAAAGACAGTAAGTGCACGTTTTTGAAAAGCGAGATTTTCATGGTATTACAATAACAGTCTCGTTTTTCACAAACAAATGAACTTGCTGGTTTTATTTATTTATTTTGTTTTTGGCTTTCACATGTCAGTATATCATGTTGGTACACTGAAGTCAAAAGAAACTCAGGAAATATGTCATCTGAAGAATTGGGGTGATGTACACACCTTTTTTGTGGCACAAAGATGTCATCTTGCACGGACTGAAACAAAATGACCTATGTCTTTTGGTTCTTCCAGCAAGAAAAAATAACAGAGAGTATCGGCCGATGTATCGTGACGATAACTTCTTCACTGCCAGTGGACGCAGATTGTTTTGTTTTTTAAAATCATTGTAAATTCAACGTCATCGATCCCCATCCGTCATGGGAAAATGGACACAAAGTGGTTTCAGCAAGAGGCATAGATCCTCATAAGCCTCCGCTCATGAGGATCTATGTCTCTTGCAATAGGATCTTGATCACTATTTCTTGGATCTTCAAACTTTTGCTGACATTTGGGCGCCTCATCTAGATCAGCTTCCCATGCTGGTCCAATATTAATTCTATATTCCTCAGGCAGTCACGGGTTTTCAGGCTTTCAGCCGACGATTATAGAAGAAAAAAATCCGCATAGGAAATCCTAAGTGGGGAATTCAGCAATTCTGAAGCTTCTCTGCACAGACCTCTAAGCTTTTAGCTGATGGTAGCTCTTTTTGCCGCTACGATTCCTGCAGGAATCATCGCGACAAAAATCGCTACCGACAGCAAAGGGTTAAGCAAGCCCCTTCTATCCGCTAGGGGAACAGAGGCTCATGCGCCCCTGCAGTCGCAGCGGATAAGGAAATTAGATGTATGTCTCTTGCTGCGAGAAATCGGTCTAGTAAACACTCTGAAGCGGAAGGAAGTCAGCGAGGTATACGTCTTTTATTGTTCCAGAAACGTCCAATGAGAAAAAGGCTTCTATCGCATCGCGTGCATCCGAAAAGAAAGCTGGCGACTGATTGGCTGCCGCCACACAATTTGCTCATTAACACTCACGCTTCAGCTGAACTCTGTAATTCGCAGTGATTGCAGAACTTTAACCATTTTACTCAAGGGAATATGCGAACGCCACCCAACTGCAAGAGGCAAAGAACCTCATTCGTCCCCGCAGATGCGGGAGCTCACGAGATTCTTTGCCTCTTCGGCTGGCCCACTGTGTATCCATGTTCCTCGGGTGGATGAGGTTATTTGGTGTTTAATACGACATGGTTTTAAAAACAACATTTGAGAACGCTAGCAGTGAAGGGGTTACGATCTCTCGAAGAATACCTGCTGAGTCGTAGGAAATGGATTTTCCGCCTTTTCCAATTTGCTCTTTAAGGCGTGCATTAAAAAGAACCAGATAACGGGTTTGCGCGAAGCGTCGTTTGGTCTAAATTTTATTTTAAAAAAAAGGTTTTGCGTGATTGAAAGTAATTAGAAAACACACGATTCGGCAGTTTTTCATCTGGAAACAGCTTTCCCCAGTAGCAAAACGTTTTCGGGCCAACGACGGCCTCAGTGGGCCCGCGCACAGCCCGAGGATATTTGCTTACTGGGTTGTAGCGATGTACCACAGTGTCACCTCTTCGCGCTCCCTCCCCCCGCCTCACACACACACACACACACACACACACAGACACACACACACACACACACACACACACACACACACACACACACTCACACACACACACACACACACACACACACACACACACACACACACACACACACACACACACACAGACACATAAACATTCTTTTCAGATTTGGCATGTGCAGTAAACTTTCGATATGACTGAAACTGTATTTTTCATTTTTATTAATCTATAGAACACCAGCATATTCCGATCTAACAAGTTCATTTTATCTGTAACTGTGTAATCTCCCATTCTATAATTAAAGCCTCACACTTAAATGGACGGATTTACGCTCCATTATTCCGTCTTATTTCCAGCATTGCTAAAGTAAAGGTTGGTCTGTGATTTTGAACCGTATCGCTTAGGCTGAATGCCGTAATTTTTGAAAGCACAGACGAGCACACAAATGACCCTAAATTTCAGCTATTCACCACAACATTCCACTCACTGAAAACGTCGACCTAGATTTTAAATTGTGCACGAATAGATTTTAACCCCTTCAGTACCAGTGGACGCAAAATAATGTCTTTGAAAGAAGGGCGAATTAAAAGGCTCCAGTCTAATCAGGCACTACGTTATCCGGAAGGCCCTAAGCAGAGATCGTCTCCCTTTTAATCTGGAATATGTATTGTGAGTTGTATGTCCTTTTTCTTAAAAACAAACAAACAAAAAACAACAACAACAAACAACCAAACAACAACAACAAAAAAAAAAACACCAACACCAACAACAACAAAAAACCCACTTTCTTGTATTTGTCCTTTCCAAGCGTGTTTGTTTGTTGTGGTTTTGTTATTTTGCATTTTACACGCGAGAGCTAAGTTACGGCGGATAACCAATGTGTACCAGGAGCATAGACAACACTCCAAACATCCCCAAGGGCTCATGAGGATCTATGCCTCTTGTAGATGTTTGGAGTGTTGTCTATGCTTATGACAGGAGCTAGTTTTCCGCCGCGACTTCACTCTCGTTTGTTGCTGCGAACCGTTCGGCGTAAACGCAACCTCACTACTGACGCGTGATTTCAGCTGCACAGAATTAACTCATTCTACCCCATCACCGAAATCCTAAAATTTTGCCGTTGTCCTCTGAGGAATGCATTGTAGTGCAGGACACAGATCGACCATGATAGTTCAAGGGTGATGCCAGAATAGCTTGGTGCCCATAGGCACCAAGCTATTCTGGCATCACCCTTGAACTATCATGGTCGATCCTTATCTTCCTGTGGTGTGTCTGGGGTAGAATGAGTTAAGGGAGGAAACAGCCACGGCAAAGGGACGAAGGAAGAGATATAATGGGAAAAAATCACGCTTTTCACTGCCGAAAAAGAAAAACAGCCAGCTACACCAAACTGCAATTAGGCAAAGAACCTCCTGAGCTCCCGCAGATGCGGGGGCTCAAGAGATTCTTTGCGGCCTCTTGCTGACCCTATTCACATCCGTGTTCCTTGGACCGATGGGATTATTCAGTGCTGAATTCGTTCTGCTTTCAGAGACATAATTTTGCATTCACTGTCAAATGACTGAAAGCGCTAACCATGAATGGGGCAAGTGCTGATATGGCATAACTGGAGTGGCATGTACTTTATGCTTTGTTCCAATAAATCGTAAGTCGCCCATTTTGTGTCAGTGAAGGACGGCGGTGATTATGATGCCGATGATGATGTTAATGCTGATGATTGTGACGACGACGACGATGATATAATGATGGTGATGACGATAATGATGATGATTTCAGGCAATTCGGTGCCTGTCTTACAAGCTGTCCTGTGTACATAACAAAAAACACGAAACAAAAACAAACACACCATGCAAATGAAATTCAAGAAGCAAAAAAGTAACAAACACAATAGGTGGGTGACTACGAATGACGTCTAGTTGTTGTTTTGTTTACGCGTGTATCGCCCATCACAGGGTGGCAGCAAAATAGCTGGGTGTGACCCAGTCCCTTTTTGCGCAAAAGATCTCCGGAGCTGACATGGGCCGCAGCTATCAGCCCGAGGACCATTGCGCAGCGGGACTTCGTGCAGAAAGCTTTCATTTCCTGGAGGTGATGGCGTGGAAGGGTTTGTCTAAGTCTAGAACTAAAGCACACAGGGGTAATCCCGGTCAAGCCACCCTCCAGCTCTCCGACGCGTTATTGCGCCATCAAAGCATCGAACAGCGATACAGCCTCCGCCTGCGGCCAGACAGCCTCCCACGTTTAAGGGTTTATTGATTGCAAATGAAGTACAGAGAAAAATCACAAAATCGAGGAGAGTCAGCCGTGGAATGGATAAAACGTATCAGGATGTACACAAGAAGTACATAACTGTTTCAGATTGACGGATACTGCCACTGGCTTAAAGGTTAAGCCTATCGGCTCACAGTGATCAACGTCCAACGCGGGCAAGAGGCATAGATCCTCATGAGCCCCCGCAGCTGCCGGGGCTCGTGAAGATCTATGTCTCTTGCTGACAACACTTTTTATCCTTGTCGTTTTGACGGCTGGGTTTTTGTTTTGTTTTTTGGTGTTGAATTAGCACTATGTATCAGAAACAAAATCTCTGACCAGTGGCATGGAAGGGCTAATTTTTAACCCTCTTGTGCATGCAGCCACCGGTGCTGTAAACAGTACCGGTGGCTGCGTCCACAAAGAGGGTTAAAGTATAGGACGCGCCACCAAAATAGTCAGATGTTGTTTACATAAAACTTATTTAGTCTGATGAGTTTGGCCTCAGTTTACAGCACAGTGTAGGCAGAGAGAAACAAAATTATGGGCCCGCCATGGCTTCGCTGTTGGTTTTTTTTTGTTTTGTTTTTTTCTTTAACTCATTCTACCCGGCCCAGACACACCACAGCAAGATAAGGATCGACCATGATAGTTCAACGGTGATGCCAGAATAGCTTGGCGCCTATGGGCGCCAAGCTATTCTGGCATCACCCTTGAACTATCATGGTGGATCTGTGTCCTGCACTGCAATGCAGTCTTCAGAGAACAACGGCAAAATTTGGGGATTTCGGTGTTGGGGTAGAATGAGTTAAAAAAGAGAGGCTTCTTTTATTTGAACTAGTTCGCTGACAGTGGCTCGACTTAAAAATTGAAATTCGGGCATTGTAGCTGGGAGCTAATTTCAAGTTCATACCAGCAAGACCCAGAAACTAAGAAAAACATACAATTCACTGTCAATTATTTCCATATTTTAACTTGCGTGTATATGTATAATTAACTTGTACTAATTTGAACAACAAAGAAAATGTCACTTGTGCAAAGATCAACTTTTTGGTTAATGTCTTTGGGACTCTCTTGTATGCACGGAATATATCGCACAGAGGACAAAGTCAGTCGCGAGATAAAGTTCCAAGGAAACAGCGCCGGTGGGTACCAGACGCCATGTCCATAATACGGTAAGAGACTGCACGCGACGCTCCATATCCGAAAGATACCGCCCCTTCATCATCTCAAAGAGGCACAGATTCTCATGGGTCCCTGCAAAGCAGGGGCTCAAGTGATTATTTTACATCTATGCCACTTGAACGGAACAAAATTACCAAAGTTCGAGTCTCTAGTCGGATCTTGTAAGATACTTATCAAGCCACCACGAACTGAGAAACATAGAGTGTCATGAGCTCTCGTTTGCTGCTGCAGGGGCTCATGAGAATCCACGCCCCTTGCTGAGAAAGCATCAGAGTTAGCTGCATATATAAGAAGCATCTCTGATCTTTCGAAGAGAAAAGTAATCAGAATATGTAGAAGCACGAGATGGAGACAAGATTCCATCATGTCCTTACAGTCTCTTCCGTCTTGCAAGGAACACAGATTCTCATGAGCCCCTGCATCCGAACTGGTCTACTTTGACTCTTGTCATCTGTGTGTCTCGATCGACGAAGTTTTCGTTTGTCAACCAGACGAGTATTATCCCTTCAACCTACTCAATCTGCAAGGCTCACAGACTCTCGTGAACCCATGCAATGACTCTAAGTATAAATGCGGTCCTTGCCTCTTGCTGGGGCTTCGCTATATTGATGTGTAAATCTACCCGGCAAAAATCTAGCTAACGCGAATCCACCCAGACGTAAATCTATCTCCCAGTAAAAATATGGCGTGCATCCATTCCACCCACATTTAGACGTAGATCCACCGAGGATAAAATATACCCACCGCGAATCCATCCAGCATGAATCCACACACAGGCTTGAATCCACCCAGCTGTGGAATCTGTGGAATATCAGAGGCACACATATACACTGAGTGGATTCACGCCTGGGTTGAATCACGATGCGTAGATATTCGCTGGGTAGAATGGAGCTGGGTAGATTGTATGCTTAAATATCGCGATTTTGACCCTTTCAGCTTTGCAGGCAGGTATGCATCTCCCCAGTCTGCTGACGTCTCTTCTCCACTGGAGGAGGAGGTCACCAAGGGGTCTAAGTCAGTGCCAGCTAATGCAATGAACGGTCCATTACCGGTGGCTCGCTGCATGTACGGTTCCATCACAACCACCGGAAAATTCAATCAAGAGATGACCCTCTGCTTTCCTTTGTCGTTTGTTTTACACCTACAGTCCATCCGTTTTAGCAACAAGGAAGTGAGTAAAATCAACAAGAATAGATCAGTAAGAGGCACAGATCCCCATGAAGCCCCTTTCAACACTGTGGGGGGCTCATGTGGATCTATACCTCTTGAAGAAATTTCTATCCAGAGGTGCACGGCCAACTGCTTTTTCTGTGTTCACCGCACCCCTTATCGTCCGAGAAACAAGTACTTGAGTATAGAGTCAGAAAGAGACATAGATCTTCATGAGCCCCCGCACTTGCGAGGGCTCATGAGGATCTATGTCTCTTGCAGATGAGCAAGAGTGTTGTCTACCTAGATGGAAATACAATGGATTAATGCTAGCTCAGGACCAAATGTATTGTATGTGCTTCATGGCCATTAGCCGACGATTTTCTTTCTTCTTAATTTGGTCAAAGTCACAGTGCGCTGCTTGTTCGTGCCACTCCATCTGATCAAGAACTACTTTTACGTTAAATCTGAATCAGTTATATCCGATGGTTTTAAACAAAATACATAAGAAACACAAAGCAAAAAATACTCTCAAAACAAACAAAATTTAACAAGTCAAAATATAAAACAAATAACAAAAAATGCTTAACAACCACCACAAATTAACGCACAGTACATGTAACAGACAGGACAACGAGTAGACATACACTTTAAATGAAAGTGTTCCTTATCTAAACACGTGAAAAGATGAAAGGGGAATAAAAAGATGGGAACAGAAGCGAGAGAGAGAGAGAGAGAGAGAGAGAGAGAGAGAGAGAGAGAGAGAGAGAGAGAGAGAGAGAGAGAGAGAGAGAGAGAGAGAGAGAGAGAGAGAGAGAGAGAGAGAGAGAGAGAGAGAGAATCAAAGAAGAGATAAAAATGAAGAAAACAAAAAAGACAGAAATTAAACGAACTGCCTCAATTCTGAAAACATGTCCCCTTCAACAGCTACTCCAAAAGCCCGTTCAATCTGCAGCCTCCCGACCAGGGACCAGTTGCATGTGTTTAGTCCTGCGCCAGCCACTAAGCTAGGTGCACCTTGCTTAGTGGCTGGCGCAGGACTAAACACTCATGCAACTGACCCAGATCCTTTCAGGCGCAAGAGGCTTTGCTTCTCATGAACCGCGTCAGCTGCAAGCGCAGGAGTTTTGATAATCTTGTTCGTCGGAGAAGACGCTTGGGGCTTAACTCATTCGAGACAAGCTGCATACGGACACGCGGCAAGTTGCCGCGTATCCGGATCGCGGCATGCCTCGAGTGAGTTAACCTCTTAATTCTATGCTACCCGCTAGAAAGATATCTCTGGAAAGGTAGTCGCAGCCGTTTTCCTTGCCGGTTACTCTAGTTGCCTGATGCATATATGTATGAATGCGTCCAGCAAGAGACATATATTCTCATGATCCCCCGCAGATGCGGGGGGTCATGAGGATCTATGCCTCTTGCAGTTGTTGGTTTGTTGTTTGTCTCCGTTTTCCTCTTCTTTTTTTTCTTCTCTCCCCCCCCCCCCCCCCCCCCTGTGCTCCAGCGAGCAGTGATTTTTTTTCAGTTTTGATCGGCAAAAAGTCTGACACGCTCACCCTCATTGCGTGACTAAGCGACGGGCGTAAAATGGCACATCAACATAATATTGCCGCGTTTGGTTTTGTGAAGCCTCTGTGGAATATATGAACTTGACCGTGTTGTGGGAGAGGTTTGATCTATCGATTATTTCTCCGGGTGAGTTAGGCTGGCAAGTGTGTTGCTTCGACCCCTGGCTGTCCAACAGCGAGATAAAAAAAAAAAAAAAGCTCTCCGCTGACATGGCCTACTTTTTATGACGGAAGGAGTGAGGTATTTTTTTCCAGGAGAGATTGCGCTAGTCTGTAATTTTGGACCGTACGGCTGTACGCCGTATGTTCCAAAATCACAGACCGGCATACGATCAGGTCCGTGCAACGACCGCAATAGACAAAAATATTATATTGATTAAAACAATTTGTTTTTAAAAAGTCTGCAAGCTCTTGTTACCGCAGCTTCGAAAAAGCTTAATGCACGAAAACAACAAAATATTTGTTAAATAATCAGTACAACGACCGCGGCACCCTAAAATAGGTACATGCTATTGGCTGAAAAAAGAGACTTGTTTTGAAACCTCATAAAGGATTGACACAATAAATGATGACAGTTAGTTTTGCATAATGTCATTGTGGCTCAGCGCAAATAAAGACGCCAAGCTAATCTGGTACTACCTATAACCTCTCTTGGTCGAGCCATGTCGATCGACTAGTAGGCAGATTGAGCCCGAGGGTTGAAATTTCGAAGTTTAATCGGGAGCTCCTCTCAGAAGACAACACATGACAGTCCAGGAGAATGCAAACTTGATAGTTCAAGGGAGGTGCCATAAACGCTAGCTTGGCGCCTCTCATCGACCATGACAGTTCAAGGGTGGAGCCAGAACATGATCGTGGTGGAGGAATAGCTTAATCATAGATAGGGAGGTGCCATAATAGCTAGCTTCGACCATGAGAGTTAAAGGGTGGTGCCAGAATAGCTTGGCGCCTTGAGCTATTCTGGCACCACCCTTGAACCGACAGCTGTTCTAGCACTGTCAGTGAACTCTCATGGTCGGTCAATATCTTTTTGTTGTGTGTCATGGCTGGATGGGTTACACGAAACCTCAAATAATCAGCCCAGGCTAGAAAGGGTGAATACATGAACACACTCCTGACGAAGCAATTACCTTGCGACACCACGCCAAGGGCGAAACTCATTTTACAATGTGTTGATTCAAATAAACGACGTCATTACAATCAGGACGAGGGCCAAAAACGAGAAGGAAATCAAATATTGTGGGGTTTTTTTGTGTATATGATTTCTTTCGCTGTATTATTTTCTTTTTCTATATCTCTTTCATCTTTTTGTACATTGCTGGTGAAGCTTTTTAAAGTCCCCATTACATGTGCTAAATTAAAAACATTCACAACTTCGTGCTGTTGTGCATGCGCAGTGAGTCCAGTGTTTTCCTGGAGAACAGCGCTATACAAGAACTATGTATAATTATTATTATTATTTGTTGTTGTTCTTCTTGTTCTCCTTTTCAGCTGTTGTTGCAGAGAGCCTTTCCCAAGTCGCCATTATATACGCTGAATGACAAGAGAATCAGAGACGAAATACATTTTAAAATGAAAAACAAATCAGGGACTTGTCACACGCAACGACGCAAACAAAACTATTAAAACAAGTGATAAAGCTGCTTTATTACGTAGAATGGGAGCCAGAGAAGAAAAAAACCGACAGAGAACCCCAAAGGCTAAGAAAAGAAGAACAAACAATAATTTAAAAAAATAGAGAAGTTTCTGACAATATCTCTGACGTACCCCTGCCTCTCAATTGATTTTTGTTTTATGAGAGGAGTTCTTTTGAAATTTCTGGCGTCACTTCATGAAAATGCATGAGTAGGCGCCACAACACCCACTTGAGAAATACCGTATTAACTTGCCTGTCACTCTTGAAGCGTTCACATAACGTTGCTGAGACCTGGCTTGAATTTGAAGATCTTCGCCCTGACACGCTACAGGAGATGGATCGACCATGATAGTTCAGGGTTGATGCCAGAATAGCTTGGCGCCGTTAGGCGCCAAGCTATTCTGGCACCACCCTTGAGCTATCATGGTCTGTCTTGAATGGAGTTTGAGCAATTAATATATCTGTTTGAACGTTATGGACCAGCGACATGACTTAAATTTGAAGACGTCTCCCTGACGCGCTAGAACAGGAGATGGATCGACCATGCCAGTTCAAGGGTGGTGCCAGAGCGGCCTACTGGCGCCAGGCTATTGCACCCTTGAGGTATCATGGTCGGTCTGTCTTGAATGGCGTTTGAAAAATTAATATCTGTTTGGACGTTATGGACCCAAGACATGAATTAAATTTGAAGACCTCAAACCTGCACGCTAGAACAGAATACTGATCGACCGCGATAGGTCAAGGATGATGCCTACCGGCGCCAAGCTGTTCTGGCGCCACCCTTGAACTATCATGGACGGTCTGTCCTATTTGGACGTTATGAACTGAACCAGAAAGGGGTGATCGCCAGTGTCGGCCGCCGTTGGCCCGCGCACGGTCGTGCGCGGTCCAAAGGCGGCCGACATCAGCCCGATGGCCATTGCGCACTGGGCAGGTCTGACAGGGTCAAAGACATCCCGACAGAACAGCAATCAACACTCGCCAGTGGGAAATTAAAGAACCACTAAAAACGGCGACAGGCTGTCAGGTTTTCAGCCGCTACAAAACAGCGATCTGTTTTGCCCCCATATAAACGATCTTGGTGAAATATTTTAGGGGTTGTCCACATGATGGACAAAATAACTGCTAGAATAAGCTCGGCCCTGTCATAAGACAAAAACAGGCGAAAAACACTGAGTCCATTTTTTTTAAAGCTGTATATTTTCTTTGCATCTCAATGAAAATCGCGCCTTTCACATTAATGGACTTGTGAAAAGAAAAATTCACATTGAATCATTAATGGCAAGATTTTAATTGTGTTCCAATAAAAAAATCTCGATTTGTTTTGCCTCCACACGATAGTAGTCCTGCGGCTAGCACGGCAAGAAATACAAACTTGACAATAAATTGTATATCTCATTCAGCTCTTACACATTACAGTGAAATCACGACTGATCGTGAATAGTTCAAGGGTGGTGCTAGAATAGCTTGGCGCATCTAGTTCAGCCATTCAGCTCTGATACACCATGGCACGACCATGATAGTTCAAGGGTAGTTCTAAAATAGCTCATGGCCCCTACAAGCACCAAGCCCTTTTGGACCACCCTTGAGCTAACGACCGGTTTATTGCTACACACCGGTTGATCTCATGGTAACCTGGACTGTGACGTAATCTTGAAAAGAAAACTTTCAAAGTCGTAATTAGAACCTCAAGCCTCAGTGTATATATCTCAGATTTAACTCCTTCCAGACAGGCCGCATACGCGGCTTTCAAGTTGCGTATCCGGATGCAGCACGTCTCGTATGCGTTAAAGCAGAAATTTCCACTGAGACCTTCGCTTAAGCCAGAATGACGACTCAGTTTTCAGAACGTTCACCCTCAACCGATTATGACAGGCAAGGCCGAGACATTCACTCTAAAGAGACCCTGCAACTTCAACTAGCTCTTATGCGAGTCTATGGCTACTGCAAGTAGCAGGATTTGGGCCGGCAAAGGGCTGGATCGACAAGGAAAACTCCTTCAAACTCGGCTCTCAATCAGACCTGCCATTTGAGTCGTTCGCATAATCAGAAGAAAACCCTCAAGTAAAATATCGTTCATCTAGAGTCAGTCTTGATTCGGGTGAGGTATATATTCATTCTTATGAGTCCTAGTGACTACAGCGCCCGATGTGAGTCTATGTGTCTTGCTGATGGAACCGGCAGGGACAAAACATGCAATGTTGGAAAAAAACATTCAACTTCAGGTCATCGAAAACAGTTCCACCAATTGAATGTCAATACGCATCTGTCGTTAGCTTACCCCCTTCACTCCCGGGAAAAATTAAACATCACCCAAATGCAAGAGGTATAGATCCTCGGGGTGAAGTGGCGCAGTGGTTAAGGCGTCTGCCTCCAATGCCAAAGGTGCGAGGTTCGATACCGGGTTCCGGCGTTGGATTTTTCTCCTCTGGTAAGTGTCACCGGGCAGTGGGCAGATGTTCATATCTGCACGGGACATAGACGACCCCGGCCCCCACGAGTCCCCTGCTGCCTTGCAGGCCTGGCCGCTTGGCTGCGGAAAGGCTAAGGGAGGAAACCCCTGACATCAAAGCCCCCGTGTCTCCGGGGAAGGCTTTTGAGCCAGAGACTAAGACAAGGACAGTCTGATATAAAACCGAGGACCTCGATGCCACCGTCCCAGCTTGCTAGGCCATGGCAAACGAACCAAGGGTTTAAAGGGTGGGGCCAGTACTGCGCACACTGCACTCCACCAAAAAGCTCCACCGCGCAAGGGGCAAAACGGCAGGTGAAAGATGTCACTGGAAGCCGCAGTCTCAAACCTGCATGCAGGCGGTTCAGGATATTGGTCGCCTGATGTTGATCTGGGGATGACAACGTCACTCGGTACACCCTGAACGACCAAGCAGCCTTCTCTAGGGACAGCACTGCTTGCTCTACACGGAGAGGGGCCTAGAAAAGGTGGCCTAACCAAAGCTCATCCCCTCGTAACCCCAGTTGGCTAGCCGCGGTCAACGGGCATCTTCTCATGCGGTCAGAAAACAAGAAAAACAATGGATCCACTCTCATGACGACCACGACCGGACTCAACGTAGCATGCTGGAACATTCGAACCATGCTCGACACAGCAGACAGCGGACGCCCTGAACGTCGTTCCGCCCTCATTGCCCATGAATTGCGGAGGTTAAACATCGACATCGCCGCGCTCAGCGAAGTACGCCTTCCGGAGGAAGGCAGCCTCCAAGAACATGGCGCTGGCTACACCCTCTACTGGTCAGGCAGGCCTGCATCAGAAAGACGGCTCTCAGGCGTGGGCTTCATGATGAAGACCCCCATTGCGACTAAGTTGGAAAACCTGCCAACGGGTCGCTCCGACCGCATCATGTCCATGCGCCTCCCACTGAGACACCAGCAATACGTCACCCTTCTCAGTGTGTACTCCCCAACCCTCATGGCAGAGCCTGCAGAAAAAGACAAGTTCTACTCTGACCTGCGCAGCCTCCTGCAGAGCACCCCTGCAGACGACAAAGTCATCATCCTTGGCGACTTCAACGCCAGAGTGGGCCAAGACTCTGAACCCTGGAAAGGAGTCCTCGGCAAGCATGGCGTTGGGAACTGCAATGACAATGGTCGCCTACTGTTGGAGCTCTGTGCAGAGCAGCAACTTGTCATCACCAACACTACTTTTCAGCAAAAGGACAGTCGAAAGACCACCTGGATTCATCCTCGCTCCAAGCACTGGCACCTTATCGACTATGTCCTAGTGCGTCAGAGGGACCGCAGTGACGTCCTCCTCACCAGAGTGATGCCCAGCGCAGAGTGCCACACTGACCACCGCCTTGTTCGCTGCAAACTCAGGCTCCGCCTCAAGCTGAAACCCAAGAAAGGCCCCCCCCCCCCCCCCCCAAGAAAAAGCTTGATGTTGCCAGCCTTCAGCGTGACGACAAGAAAGCTGCCCTTCAGGCCGATTTACAGCGCATGCTCAAAGACACAGTTGATCCAGCAGACTCCTCCCCTGAAACACTCTGGGAACAACTGAAAACTGCTATTGTAAAATCCTCTGTGGAAGTCTTGGGCTTTGCTAGAAAGAGAAACAAAGACTGGTTTGACGAAAACGACGTAGAGATCCAGGAACTTCTAGCAAAAAAAAAAAAGATCCGCCCACCAGACCCACCTAGCCCAGCCTTTTTGCCCTGTGAAGAAGTCTGCCTTCTGCCTCATCTGCAGCAGTCTCCAGCTCAAGCTTAGAGAGCTCCAGAACGAGTGGTGGTACAGACTCGCACAGAGGACCCAGCTCTGCGCTGACAACGGTGACTACAGGGGCTTATACGAAGCACTGAAAGCAGTGCATGGCCCTAGGCACCTGGTACAAAGTCCCCTGCGAAGCGCTGATGGACAGGCACTCCTCACAGATAATACCTCCATCTTGAACCGCTGGTCGGAATACTTTCAGGACCTCTTCGGCGCTGAGCGCACTGTTCAAGAAACAGTCATCCTCCAAATCCCACACCTTCCACTAAAGGTTGAATTGGACGAACCGCCCACCGCCGAAGAGACCCTCACAGACATCCATCAGCTCAAGAGTGGCAAAGCAACAGGCATTGGCTGAATCCCGCCAGAGATCTGGAAACATGGAGGCCCAGCACTGCACAACAAGCTCCACGACCTCTTTCTCTGCTGCTGGGAAAAAGGAACACTACCAAAGGATCTCCGTGATGCAGTCAAGAACAAAGGAGAGAAGTCTGCCTGCTCTAATTATCGTGGAATTACCCTGCTGTCCATTGCCGGGAAAATTCTCGCAAGGTTGCTCCTGAATCGGCTGGTACCTGCCATCGCTGAAGACCACCTCCCAGAGGGCCAGTGTGGCTTCAGAGCCAACAGGAGTACCACCGACATGGTCTTTGTGCTGAGACAGCTTCAGGAGAAGTGCCGCGAGCAGAACAAAGGGCTGTACGTAACGTTTGTCGACCTAACAAAAGCGTTTGACACTGTGAGCAGGCAAGGTATGTGGCAGATCCTGGAGCGACTAGGTTGTCCCCCAAAGTTCCTCAACATGATCGTCCAGATCCACGAGGACCAGCAAGGCCAGGTCAGACTAAAGAGTGACCTCCCAGAACCATTCCCCATTCGCAACGGCGTGAAGCAAGGCTGCGTGCTGGCACCGACCCTCTTCACCATCTTCTTCAGCATGATGTTGAAGCAGGCCACAGTGGACCTCGACGATGACGACGCAGTGTACATCAGGTATCGTCTCGATGGCAGCCTGTTCAACCTCAGACGACTGCATGCCCACACGAAAACCGTAGACCAACTGATTCGTGAGCTGCTCTTTGCTGATGACGCTGCCCTCGTTGCACACACAGAGAGAGCCTTGCAGCGCATTACGTCCTGCTTCGCAGATGCCGCCCAGCTCTTTGGACTTGAGGTCAGTCTGAAAAAGACAGAGGTCCTTCATCAGCCGGCACCCAAGGAAGAGCATCGCCCTCCCCACATCACCATCGGCGAGTCCGAACTGAAGTCTGTACACCAGTTTACCTACCTTGGCTGCATCATCACGTCAGACGCCAAGCTGGACAAGGAGCTGGACAACAGGCTGGCAAAAGCGAACAGTGCTTTCGGGCGACTATTCAAGCGGGTGTGGCACAATCAACAGCTGAAAAAAGGCACCAAGATCAGCGTGTACAGAGCTGTCGTCCTCACCACCCTGCTGTACGGTTCTGAGTCCTGGGCCCTCTACAGCAGCCAACTACGACTCCTCGAACGCTTTCACCAGCGCTGCCTGCGTACCATCCTCAGCATTCACTGGAGTGACTATGTCACCAACGTCGAGGTCCTTGAACAGGCGGAAACTGTGAGCATCGAGGCTTTGCTGCTGCGGACACAGCTTCGCTGGGCGGGGCACATCTCCAGGATGGAGGATCATCGCCTACCCAAGATCACTCTGTTCGGCGAGCTCGCCACTGGACACCGAGACAGAGGAGCACCAAAGAAGAGATACAAAGACGGTCTCAAGAAGTCACTTAGTGCCTGCCAAATCGACCACCGCCAGTGGTCCTCGCTTGCTGCGGACCGTGACACCTGGCGCTCCACCATTCACAAGACAGCCGTCTCCTTTGAGGACTCTCGCAGAGCTAACCTTAAGGACAAGCGGCTCAGAAGAAAAAACAGAGTTGTCGTAACTCAGAACCCTGACCAGACCTTCCCCTGCAGCCACTGCGGTCGAACCTGCCTGTCCCGGATTGTCCTCCGCAGCCACGAAAATGCCTGCAGACGACGTGGGCAAGCCCTATAGAATCTTTGTTCGCGAAGTCAAGCCAAGAGAGATCCTCGTGAGCCTCCGCGACTGCGGGGACTCATGAGGATCTGTGTCACTTATTGAAAACAATTTGTATCCATCGTCCTTTGACGGTTGAAAATATCTGACGTGGAATTTATGATTGAAAAACACAGTCTGCTTCCATGGGCAAAGAAGGGGCTAGCCAGAAATCACACCCTCATGCTGAGGAAGGTTCGTCTCCAGAGCCGATCCTAATGAGCAAGAGGTCTAGAGTTACTCTCAGGAGTCTTTGTGACCCCGAGTGGTTCATGTGAGTCTGTGTCTCTTTGCAGATGTAAAGTGCTGGCTCGGGAGTCAGGGACTTGACACACAAAACATGTCACGTAAGAAAACCCCTTCAGATTCAGCTCGTCATCAGCTCGGCAAGTGAATCGTACGCCCAATGCAGAAGAATACCCTCCAGTTCAAGTCACTCTAGAACGCACCTTCAAGTTTCTCGCCCGTGCGGCTGCAAAAGACTCGTGTGTGTAGGTCTCCTCTAGATGGAAGAACAGTATAACCCAGTCTAAGCAAACGGTCCTCGGGGCCACATCGGCGGCCCACGTCGGTCAGAGCAAAATAGATGGACAAAACTTGCCACATTGGGAAAACCCTTCGGATTCGGCAAACAGACGTGCAAAGTGAACCGCTCGCCTAATGCTGGCCTAATCACACCCGTTTAGGAACGTTCACCTAGAATGGACGGTTCGGAGGAGGTACAGATTCATTCTTACAAACCCCTGAGTCTTCAAGAGACCCATGTGATTCTATATCTCCTGTAGATAAAAGAGCTGGACGAGGCGATGGACGGATAAAACATGCCAGTTTGGAAAAAATAAACAACGCTTTTGCTTCAACTCTGTACAAGACTTGCCCTGAAAACTGCGTGAAGCTGAAGGTTCTTTTGGCCAAGAACAGCTGTCAGGTGCCCTGAAAACTGCGTGACGCTGAAGGCTCTTTTGGCCAAGAACAGCTGTCAGGTGCCCTGAAAACTGCGTGAAGCTGAAGGTTCTTTTGGCCAAGAACAGCTGTCAGGTGCCCTGAAAACTGCGTGACGCTGAAGGCTCTTTTGGCCAAGAACAGCTGTCAGGTGCCCTGAAAACTGCGTGAAGCTGAAGGCTCTTTTGGCCAAGAACAGCTGTCAGGTGCCCTGAAAACTGCGTGAAGCTGAAGGCTCTTTTGGCCAAGAACAGCTGTCAGGTGCCCTGAAAACTGCGTGAAGCTGAAGGTTCTTTTGGCCAAGAACAGCTGTCAGGTGCCCTGAAAACTGCGTGACGCTGAAGGCTCTTTTGGCCAAGAACAGCTGTCAGGTGCCCTGAAAACTGCGTGACGCTTAAGGCTCTTTTGGATAAGACCAGCTGCCAGTTGCTCTAAAAATGTCAGTGAACTGGAAGGTTCTTTTGGCGAAGACCTGCTGCCAGTTTCAATACAACTGCATGATGCCAAAGATACTCTGGCCGAGTCATGCCAGTTGCCCTGACATTACAAGACGTTGAAGGCACTTCTGAACAAAACCTTATATTTACCAGCTGAAACCTGTTATTTATATTAACATATTCTGCTCCAGGACCGAAATCCGCAAATTTTGAAGTTGTCCCCTGAAGACTGTATTACACTTCTGGAAACAGATCGAACGTGATAGTTCAAGGGTTGTGCCAGAATAGCTTGGCGTCTATGGGCGACAAGCTATTCTGTCACAACCCTTAAACTATCAGGCTCGATCCATGTCTTGCCGTGGCGTGTCGGAGTTGAATTGAGTTAACCAGTTGCCCTGACACACCACGACGTTGAAGGTATTTCTGAACAAGACCTGCCATGGCCAGTTGCAATAAAACTGCGCTCATGACGTTGAAAGCTCCTTCTTTCCCTAACCCCTTTACTGCCGAGGAAACGCGAACACTATCCAACTGCCAGAGGCATAGATTTGTATGAGCCCCCGCAGATGTGGAGTTCATGAAGATCTATGCCTCTTGCTGACACCATTTTGTGTCAAAGTTCCTTGGATACTTGGACGAAGTTAGGTCTCTTTGGCTTTCAATTAACTCATTCTACCCCAGACACACCACAGGAAGATAAGGATCGACCATGATAGTTCAAGGGTGATGCCAGAATAGCTCGGCGCCTATGGGCGCCAAGCTATTCTGGCATCACCCTTGAACTATCATGGTCGATCTGTGTCCTGCACTGCAATGCAGCCTTCAGAGGACAACGGCAAAATTTGGGGATTTCGGTGTTGGGGTAGAATGAGTTAACAAAAGCCGCGATTAATCTGCGTGCACCGGCTGTGAAGGAGCTAGACGTGCCGGAGACCGATCAGCTTTGAAGTCTCGAGGGCATAGTGCCTGATTAGTTGGGCGACTGGGGAGCTGCCATACTAATCAGGGTCTGCCCTTGACCTAGCATGATTGATCCATCTCCATGGAGTTGGTATCAGGCACTTGACGTGAAAGGGGCAACCCCTTCATTGCCGAGACTCAACAATCTTTCTTTTTTAAACACCACACAACTAAAAGAGAACCTCATGAGCCCCCGCATTCGCGGGGGCTCATGAGGTTCTATGCCTCTTGTTGTCCGCCGTGCAGTGGCCTTAATAGTCTTCTGGGTGTTAAACCCTAATTACTCACTAATTATTTCTTGCTGGCTTTATTCACATACATTCGTCTTCGCTTGTAACAAGGCCGGATATGACGACACTTTTACACCATAACAAATTTCAGATATTACATCAACAACATTTGGTTCCCAAAGCAATTTATTCACAGTTTACTCATGCATGCAAAATGCTAACTACGCTTTATTTGTTGTTGTTGTTTCAGATATTGTGTTAAGGACAAATTAATGTCAGTAGATGTGTTCAAAAACACGAGTCAAGAGAGCAATCCTAATGAATCTTTTTTTAATCAACTAGGACAAAATGGTCCCATTCAGTGAAACTTAAACTCGAACCGGCTGTACAAGCCAGGACCTACTTTCAAAAGCCAAAAGAAATTTCTTCCAAACTGTTTTCTACTACTGCTACTAATTCTACTGCTGCTAAATGATGATGATGACGATGATAATAATAATAAAAATAATAATACTGATAAGTAATTACGGTGCATGCAATGAGATACACGCAAGGGCAACCTTCAAGGCACGTCGGCGTAAAACATTTTTACAGTTAATTGTGCGCCTTGTACCGACTCACTCGAAGAGGCTGCAATTATGTAATATTACGTCAACACATGCTGCACGAGCGCCTTTGGCAAAACTTGAAGTGCCAAGCAACGAGCATGAGAGCGTAGTAGGGTGGGGGTGGGGGTGGCCGAGGGGGGGGGAGGGACAACAACAAAAACCGAATCATGTCAGCATTGCCCAAACTTGTCTTTGAAAGGGGCACAGCAAC
Organism: Semisulcospira habei; assembly: GCA_036245525.1. Lineage (NCBI taxonomy): Eukaryota > Metazoa > Mollusca > Gastropoda > Semisulcospiridae > Semisulcospira > Semisulcospira habei. The sequence goes on from BTPG01000003.1 coordinate 166,404,735, forward strand.
CGGCGGCTGAGAGGAAAAAACTAAATAAAAAGGTTTTCCATAGTTCCTCGAAAGCTCGCTAATGGCAAAACCCCGACAAAACACAGTCGCACGTGGATAAAGCAGAGCCATTGAGAAAGAACCTTGCAAGAACCGCTCAGAGACGCCTGTATCTCGTCTCACAAAAACTGTGAGGAAAATGGAATTTCAGACATGATAGTTCAAGGATGGTGCTTGTAGAACTTGGCGCCTTCCAGGCGACAAGCTCAACAAGCACTACCCTTGGACTATCATATCCGATTAGTCTCCCTCGTTTTGGGGCTCATCAGACATACATTTCTGATCTGTCTGCTTGGTTTGAGAGACGCCATATCCAAGGTGGACTGACCTAAAGACTCAAAGGGTCAGGGAAAAACACTGAGCCAATTCGGCACTGCCAGAGAACTATCATGAACTGTAAACGAAAACGCACAGTTCCCTCCCTTATAAATTTTTCTCTCTCTGCCTGCTCGGTATGTTAGCATGCACTGTGTTGCACTGTGATTTTCAAGGTCGCTACTTGGGCACGTGGGCGTCCGATACTGTCAAGCATAAGAAATGCGACAAAGAGATTTTGTGTTATTAAAACAAAGTTTAACTTTTCATTTTCCGGTGTCTGTGTCAACTCCATCAGTGCCAATGCACGCAAACGCATGTCTTCGAAAGCTGGGTTAACTAAACACCGAATAATCATGTCAGTCACAAAAAATGACAACCAACAACCACGGATAAGAACAGCGTCTGCTAGAGGGCAAATAATCTCATGACCTCCCGCAGATGCGAGGGCTCATGAGGCTCTTTGCCTCTTGCAGTTGGGTAGTGTTCGCATTTTTCAGACAGCGAAGGGGTGAATGAAGGCCGTTTCTCATAAAGAGATTGTTAGTTAACCCTTATCATTCAAAATACACCAGTGTGTGAAATACGTTTGACTAAAATAGTTCAAGGGTAGTGCCAGAATAGCTTGGCGCATCTAGGCGCCAAGCTATTCTGGCACTACCCTTGAACTAAAGCCATTGGTCTGTAAGTACTATGATGTACCTTGCATAAGGCAGTGTACAAATTTAAAGCTTTTAGCCTCAGTATGATATTGGTTAAGTCCAGTCACTGTGTCTACTACCCTCTTTTGCGGTTTGCTTTTGTAGTTATCCATGGTCGATGTGGAATACATGTACATAGCAAACTGTTCTGATATTGATAAGGACAACGTCCGTGGTGAAATTCGCTTGGGTCTAGCCGTGGAAGGGGCAGGTACTCAATCGAACAGTCCGCTAAAACGACCCCGGCGGTGATTTGGCCAGGAGTGTGTGTTTCACTGTGTTTCGGCGACACCAAATGCAGTGTTGATGGAGGCTATTGTAGTCTTTGCGGCAAATTGCTCTGACTCAATGGTCGTAGACTCTAAACCCGGATGCCTTTGTTAGTCTGAGGGCAAAGTGCTCCACCTGTCGCGAGCAAGAGGCTTAGATTCTCATGAGCCCCTGCGTTGCAGGGGCACATAAGAATCTATGCCTTTTGCAGATGGAAATTAAGAGGCTGAGTTACCACACGGAGTGGTCGATACAGTAAACGGAGGAGCAACAATCTGCTATAGCAGGAAATGACACTCTGATAGCAAAACAGGTTTCGTCTGCGCGAGAGGCAGAGAACCTCATGAGCCCCCCCCCCCCCCCCCCCACACACACACCCCACACACCCACCCCACGCCGCATACATGCGGGGGGCTCATGAGGATCCCTGCCTATTAGTAGTATCGCTTTCGTCATATATCCTTTCACAGAAAGGGATGTAGCAGCCGCGGATCCAGGTGGGACCACTTCCCAAAACCGTCTCCTCCCTAGCATATTCAATACATTTCTTTTAAACCTTCAACTCCCCAAACTAGCAGACTTCCCGATCAGCAAATGTCCTCGGGCCTACGACGGCCGCAGTGGGCCCGCGCACGGCTGTTCAAGAGTTGAAGAGTTTAAGCTCAAATTTTATCGTGATCAGAATCGGCAGACTCTCTTCCCTTCCCCTCTCTCCCCACCCCTCTCCCATGGAACACAGTGGAACGTCCTCCCCCTTCCCCATCCTCCAACCCCATCCCGCGGGACAGGAGGTCGAACACTCCCTTCCCACTCTCACCTCCTTTGCACAAAGTCCTGAATACGCCTCTGCGCTCGAACTAGTCGTAGTCTGAGATCGATTATCGGGAGAGGGGGGGGGGGGATGTTTGGTTTGGCTGGGTGCAGACAGCATTTTCAATGCGTGCCAGACTCCTGCGGCAAAAGCGTGACCAAGCGTGACCAGCTGCGACACGTAGTCAGTCGATAACTCAAGCGCGTCTCAGTCTTTTTTTTTTTTTAAGCGAGGTCATCGGGTGTGTGCTGGTCTGTATTTTGGACCAAAGTCACAGACCAGCACACATGCAAGGGAGAGAGAAGGGAGGTTTTATATTAGTCAGCGACGAGCGTGATGTTTAGTTTAGCTGTATACCATGACTAATAATTATTATCAATGCATGTCATACCGCTACCAGGCTGCCTTAGTAACGACTTGACTGTCACATCGTCCTTTAGTCCATTCGGCCATCACACACACACACACACACACACACACACACACACACACACACACACACACACACACACACACACGCACAGGCACACAGACACACACACACACACACACACACACACACACACACACACAGAGCGGAAAATAGAACGACCGTGATAGTTTAAGAGTTCTGCAGGAATATAATGACAGTTCGAGGTGGCGTTAGAACGATATGAAAAGCTTGCTTTTCACGAAAAGGACTGACTATTCGTCAGACTACATGTCTTCTAGCACCATCCTTGGACTGTAATGGTCGACAGAAATCCTGCTGCAGTGTGTCAGTCGGAGCTGAATAGGCTTGGCCGCTGGCTGTCTGACCAACACTGACCATCGTCTACCGCAGAACAAATACACCTTAGGTCTCCGCAGTCCACACACATCCGTCCAACCAGATCTACCGCTGTTTGCAGGACGTATCAGGTCTCCTTGCTAGCTTTAATATCTGCAAGAGGCATAGATTCACATGAGCCCCTGCAGCCTTTTGAGTTCTTTGAGAATCTGTCCCTGGCTGCTGCCCAAACTGTGGGCGTTATTTCGAGTTCAGCACGCCTGTTCAAAACACAGAACAAAAGTGTGGCGAAGTGATGCTTGCTCTCCTAGATCGAAACTGACCATAGTGCCCAGAACAAACACACCTTTAGATCTGAAATACACACAGTTTATCTGACTGGACCACAGGGCCGAGACAATCCACGAGTTGTCTGCTCCTGACAGGCGCCGGTCGAGTGCCAATGGGATAAGCTAACCGTCTTCGGGCCCACGACGGCCGAAGGTTGCCCGCGCACGGCAGTGCGCGGGCAACCTTGGCCGTCGTGGGTCCGAGGACATTTACTTACTGGCATCGACATCTCGTCAGAGAATTGTATTCATTGTATTATCAACCCGCGTTCGCCAGGCGTGTATGTGCCAGTAATCCGACCAGAGCGGTCCGCTAACTCGATACTGCACTGTACATAACTCATTGTACGAAATGCCCACATTTTGGAGTTATCCTTTGAGGACTGCATTACAATTCAGGAGACAGATCGACCATGATAGTTCAAGGGTGGTGGCAGAATAGCTTGGCGCCTAAATAGGCGCCAAGCTATTCTGCCACCACCCTTGAACTATCATGGTCGAGGCTTACCTTGCTGTGGTGTGTCGCGGGCATAATGAGATAAAACCTATTGCCACCGACCGAGTATACAATAGTCCAGCCCTTTCCGCCCATTCGGCTCGCGTTGCCAGTGATACGGATGTCAACTGGCCATTCCCTTATTAAGGGTATTACTTTCATTGCCTACGTCAGCAGTGGTACTTGGAAGGATCGACCAAGATAGCTCAAAAGTGGTGGCCTAATTTTACTGGCATGGTGAATCATTGAAGGTGCCAAGTCAAGCAGGTATCACCCTTGAGTTCTGTCGCTATTTGGCGAAAGCCAGTAGGTCTATTTTTGAGAAAAGCGAGATTTTTTATATCTATTTATAAAAAATCTCGTTTTGTTTTCTTCTCAAAAATGGATATACCGGTGTTTGGAAAGTAAAGCTTTAAATTGATTAGTTCTGCGCACGGAGCCAGTCAGGGGCACGAAACTGCTGGCAGAAAAATCTTCGATTACCTCCCCTTGTGCTCACACTGACAATTAAAGCACGGGCCAGTGGGCTTTTCGCATCCAATCATTGTCAGAGAAATGTGTGCTAGTTTGTGACTCTGGACCTTACGGCCTAGCGCTGCACAATCCAAAATCACAAAACGGCACACACCTGAAAACTGACTAATGAAGACTGGCATCTTCCGGGGCTCGTTAGCATCAAGAACGGACTGAGAAGACAAGTAATTACTAAAGTATGGACGGACAAAACCACGCCGGCTCTCGCCTTCTGTGTTTGCCTCCGCAAGATGGCAGTATAGTCGCCTTCTCGGAGTTAACCCCATCACTGCCAGTGGACGCTAATTGTGCGTCTGAAGTCTCAGCTGAACCCACAGCCGTCAAAAGACCGTGGATACAAAGTGGTGTCAGCAAGAAGCATAGATCCTCATGAGCCCCGTAACTGCGGGGGCTCTTGAGGATCAGTCTACGCCTCTTGCAGTTGGATTGTATTCAACGTTTTCTCGGCTGTGAAGGCGTCAAACCCTAATAACAAACATGTTACATTTTGTTTTGTTTTGTATTTGGTCGAAGAAAGAGATTGCCCCATCTCTAAAATAAAAAAATAAAAAACCAACAAGATGAGGATTTCATCCCAAAGTCCAGTTTGGAGCTCAGATGAGTTTATCTTTTAGAAACTTTCAGGGTTGTTCATATTTTTAGAAAAGTTATGCTGATCCATTTCCCTCCTCTCTACGCCAACCCCTGATCAACACACACGTCGGCGCACACAAATAACGACGGCGGACACACGGCGCTTCCCGCTCTGTGAGTGGGCTCGCGTAGCAACAAGAACCCATCCGGCTCCTTCTACTCTAACCCACTCTCTGATCCACACACACTATTACACAGAAATAAAGACGGACACATTATACGTCACTCATCGCAGTACTAACATTTGACATATCAGAGAATCAACTTTGCAATTTTCTTGCTGATTTTCACGCCTAGGGCTTACAGGTCACAATTTGACCTAATCCTACCCCAGGGCCGGGACAAACAGCAGGTTAATTAATGAGAAGACATGTTTTTTCCGTAAAAAAAATTAAAGTTATGTTAGCTGTTTTACAAATGACTCCTAAAAACTGTGCAGAACATTGTCTGATTTACACACCTAGGGCATACAGGTCACAATTGACCTAATCGTACCCGATTCATATAAGCCTGTGGCTTGTTTTGATCTGATGACAAGTGATGTATATTCTTTTATGTATTTTGCAAAAGTAATAAACTATTTAAACCAATCGTACCCGACAGACGAGACAAACTGTAGGCTTATGTAAATACTGTATACAAAAAAATCATGCGATTATTAATGAGAAGATTGTTGTTGCTTTTCGTAAAAAAGATTCAATTGTTTTAAGATTGACCCATATAATTCTTGAAACTAATCCCCAAAACGGGAAAATATATGTTTTAAAAAAATCATACAAAACGACGTTCTAGAGGTACAATGCTGGTTAACGAACTCATTTAATAACTCCCTTTTATCTAGCTATACGCAAAATATCTAGTAAAAATAAGAATAGTTACGGACTCCAGTGTGGATCAACCGGTTTTTGTGAAACGGCCATTTTCTCGCCAATGAGCATCTTAATCCAAAAATCGAAAAAAAGGTCCCGAGGTAATTCTTTTAGGGACAATATAATATCCTAACATTTCAAGCTTGTCCGTCTTCAAACGCGAGTTCTAGTCGCTGTCACATACAAACACACACACACACACACACACACACACACACACACACACACACACACACACACACACACACACACACACACACACACACACTCACACGCACGCACACACACACACACACACACACACACACACACACACACACACACACACACACACACACACACACACACAACCGCGCGCGCGCGCGGGCGAGCGGCGCTTGGCGCCCAAAAGACGTTCTCTAGCAAGGTTTGCGTAGCTAGACGTGACGTCATTTTTATCGTGTTACTTCTTTGCCAAAATTTCTGCGCCGCACGCCAAAAATGTCATGTGCATGCTCCGGAATGCGCTCCGACCCAACCCCATTTCAAAGTCTACCGTATTTTCAATACGGTAGACAAAAAAGAGTCGTGTCAACAACTTAACCCATTCAGCCCCGACGCACTACAGCAGGAGATGAGTTGACCATGATAATTCAAGGGCAGTGCCAGATTAGCTTGGCGCTGACAGGCGCCAAGCTAATCTGGCACTACCCTTGAATTATCATGGTCGATCCATCTCCTATAACTGGTGAATAATCATTAGAAGACGCCTCCAAAATTTGGGAAATATGGCTGTCGGGCTGAATGAGTTAAGTAAAAAAAAAAAAAAAAAAAAAAAAAAAAAAACACGCCTTCTTAGAGACATAAAATCGCATGAACTCTTTTGTGTGAATTTATGTCGCTTGTAGACCGGAGGAGCTAAATGTGAAATGAGGATGCAAGAGGCATACATTCTCGTGAGCTCTTGCGAATACAGGAGCTCATGTGAATGTGTGTCTCGTGTGGATGGAAGGCTCTGGACATGGAATTGCGAAGAGACTAGCTTTTCACAGCAGTGACGTCCCGGTTTTCTGTTTTCCTTGGAGCACGCGTCGTTGGGTCCCATGTTGTCGACGCCCGGCCGGGTCGCCTTTGTTGCACTTGTCGGGTGACAGAATCCATCCAGAAGAGACACAGATCCTCCTCCTAAGGCTCACGAGAATCCGCGCAAGAGACATAGATCCTCCTTTGCCTGCTCGTGACGATCTAGATTCTCCTGAAGGTTCGCGTATTCTGGGTTGTATTACCTCTGCAGCTCTCGCAGCTGCACGTCTAGTCCCACTCAACCTCCTCCCTAGCCTTCAATCGGATTTACATAGAGACTCAAGGTTTCTTGGATTCTCATGAGACCCCGCAACATCGGGAGCTCATGAGGATCTACGACTCTCGAGGACGGGTTGCGTCCCTTCAGCCTTGGTTCAGTTGCATGGGTGAGCTTAGTCCTGCGCCAGCCACTAAGCAAGGTGCTCCGCTGTCGCGGAGCACCTTGCTTAGTGGCTGGCGCAAGACAAAGCTCACTCGTGCAACTGGCATAAGCATCAGATCAAGGCTCTCCATTTGTCTTTCCGATCCAGACGATGACGCACGTGCTCACATTATAGACAAAGGAAGAGAATGTACTGTCATCACATACGTGTATAAAAGGAAAGGTAGTGATTGATTACCAGAGGAGCCATCATCATTCCACAAATAGTCTCAGACACAGGCACGTGGCTTGGTGGAACTACAAGGTGGCCAGTTCTAAAGACATCTGTTACATAATATATACATACACGCACATTGTGAAAAATCGGTTTTAAAAATGTTAAAGGAATATTGCATTATCTTTAAATCAACATTCGTTTTTTATTTATTATTTGTTTATTTTATTATTATTATTATTATTATTATTATTATTATTATTATTATTATTATTATTCTTTTCTTTTCTTTTTTCCCTTTTTTTTTGGGTGGGGGTGGGGGGGTGGGGGGTGGATTGTTCCCTGAGGGCGAATTTGGGCTGCCTTCTCCGAAGAAGACGCGTCGAAGAAGTGCAGGCGGCGTCACCACACCTACCTAAGTTTTAATTTTCTAATGCATTTAACCAATTGCACATTGCATTTCCTCGCCCATGCAGTACAAAGTGAAACTTCGTTATAGAGATAACAAAGTAGACACTGCGTCAGTCAGTGATGTTGTTTTTAATAATGATTCAGGGGCTGTAAGTACAGTGACTTCTCACATTACCTCCCCATGTCTCCTGCAAAGGCGTCACTGTTAAATCCACTCCTTTCCGCTGGATGCAGTAATAACGTTTTCGCAATCTTTGTTAATTCAAAACCATAGAGCTTCAGCCGTCCAAGAAACGTGGATTCAAAATGATATCAACAAGAAACATAGATCCTCATGAGCCCCCACGACTCTCGGGAGCGCATGAGGATCTATACCTCTTGCAGTTGGATCGTGCTGAGTTTTTTCTCGGCAGTCAAGGGGGTTAACCCATTGCCGTCAGCCGCAACCCCCTCGTCGTCAGGCCACAGGGTCCTTGGGCGGACACTGAGTGTATTATTTTAACACTAAGTAGTGCTACACGTAACCCTGACGCAGTACTTCGATCTGAGGATGTAAAAATGTGCCCGATCTTTGCTTGCAAGAGTCATAGATTCTCATGGGACCCTGCGGATGCAGGGGCCCATGAGAATCTATGCCTCTTGCAGGAATTCGGTGTTCACACTGGAGAATAAAAGTCTGATGACCTCAGTCCCCGCTCCCCATCAGTGGAAAGAATAGGGATTTGCAGAAACGCGGCCAGACAAAGAAATAGGCCCTCAGCGTGAGGCAAATAGATCTTCGTGAGCTCCCGCAGGGGTCCATCATGATTTCTGCCGCGAGCAAATAGTTAACCCTTTCACAGCTGTAAGAGGCAAACACCGACGATCTGGAAGGGTAGATCCTATGTTAAATATTGCATCACCATTTCTGAAAACACTGCCCCATTTTAAAAGTTGCAGACCTCAACCTAAGAACATGATCATAGAATCGTCTGCTTCTGAAAGGAGCTTGAGACGGAGAATGAAATACAAAAAAAAAAAAAAAAAAACCACACCCACACTACAGTAAACTTCGGATATTACTGAGATGACATGTATTCTGAAAAGCAGGCTAGAAAAGTGTTAGTTAAGGCAAGACAATATTGATAACCCATTGTATCAGCGACGTTTAGAACTTAAAGCCCGCCATGGAACAGATCGCTTTAACGTCTGTTTCAGTATGAAGTTTGAATATCACAAAATAAAAGACGTTTCTGCTGTTCTTCTCGTTTGTACTAGGAGACTTACCGCATTGCGCACGAGAGGCAAACATCTATTAAGTATGCCATCACAAAATAATGGATTGAAAAAGAAGAAAAAAAAAAAGGGGGGTGTGGGGGGGTGGGGTAGGAAAGCCTTAACCCTTTGACTGCCGAGAAAACGCGAAAAAAAAATTCCCCCCCCCCAACGGCAAGAGACATAGATCCTCATGAGCCCCCGCAGTTGCGGGGGCTCATGATTATCTATGCCTCTTGCTGATAAGACTTTGTGTCCACCTTCCTGGGAATGCTGGGGCTCTTTGGCGTCGGACTCAAGAAGCTTGCAGAAACACAATGTAAGTGCCCCCTCACCAAACTCAGCACTTTCGGCCCCCGCTTCTTCTCCGTCTACGGTCCATCCACCTCTCCCACTCTCTCTCCGTCAGAAACACTCTCTCTCCTCCTTCCAGTCCGCCTTCAAAACTCACCTCTTTCAACAGTTCTAGCACTATAACATTACCACACTCCCCACCCCAAGCTGACTGTCGTAATGTATTTGTGGTACGTGAGTCATTGTCTAAAGCGTGCGCATGCGTGCGCGAGTTGTGAGTGCGCGCTTAGAGTTATAATTATTATAAGATAAGCGCATTATAAATACCGTAATTATTATTATTATTATTATGATATCGTCGTGGAGTCCGAGTTGAGGTTAGATCGACAACACTGAGAACCTGTTGCATTAGTGAATTTTAGCAATCTAAGGCCGTCCTTCATAAAGCCGGACTTGAATCGAATATCGCTGTTTGAAGAGGCAAAACAAGCAACCATAAATACACCTTGAAAACAAATACAGTTTCAAGAAATTACTGCAAAAAAGACTTTCCGTTGTTAATTACGATGCAGGAAGCGGTATTTTAAAAAGCCGCCGTCACGCAATGAAAAACGAAATGAAAGAATAATAATTTAAAAAAAAACCGCTCTGAAATGTCAAGAACGCTAAACGTTATGTTCCTTCTTTAATCCTCTCAGCACGCTCGTTCCATCTACCATAAGCGAGGATTCTCATGTGCCCCTGCTTCAGCAGGGGCATATGAGAATCTACGCCTCTTGCTGACAGACGGCTGGCCCTATATACATCTTCTAACTGAGTGGATCACTTAGACTTGAGTGCGAGGCTGTTATGAGACAAAAATTATCCGAGAAACATTAAGTTGCAGATCAACCGTTAAGTGTAGGCTTTTTGAGTCACAGAATGAGAACATTACGCCCTGATGCACGAGAAGATATGGATCGGCCATGATAGTTCAGGAGTGGTGCCAGTATAGCTTGGCACCTACAGGCGCCAAGCTATACTGGCACCACACTTGAACTGTCACGGTCCATGTGTCCTTAGAACTGGCGTGCAGTCTAGAATGACAACTCCTAGATAAGGTATAAAAGAGATTGAAAAGCACTCATAAGGAAAAGAACTGCTCATCATAGACCAATGATCATAGATCTAGTTGACATAAGCGTTTGAAAGGGCTCAATGTTCTTTATAATCACAGACTTGAATGGCTTC